>JBBPBS010000206.1:3400319-3463016 GCA_037974835.1 Cicer judaicum
TTAACTTTTAATTTGATGTCAGAAACCAAAGACAACTTATTACAAAAAAAAAAGAACTGACAAACTTTTTTATCGCTTTTAAAAAAATTCTTGAAATTACTTTGCCTATTAGTTTAATTATTCTTTTATGCAGGCTTGTTGCATTGAATATATAATTCTAGAAAGCGACAACTTGTCTTCCTTATTTCCAAATGCACATTTAAGTTTTGGTGGAATTGAATTGAACGCCCACATTCTATTTGCAATCTTGACCACCTTGGCTATTCTTCCTACTGTTTGGCTTCGGGACCTTCGCATTCTAAGTTACATATCAGGTAAAAATACATTTTTGCCAAAGTCAATTCTAGTTCATATTTTGTTTTTCATCTTGTATAATGTCCAAAAGATAGGAATAATTCATTTATATCTAGTAGCCAAATTCTTATGTTACACTATTTGATCAATTAATCGATTCAATTATAAGATTCGTATTTTACAAAATTTCACACAAATTAAAATCTAATCGATACTTTATTATATTATTTTAGAAAATAATCCGCTATTATAGGATATTTGTGAAATTTTGTAAAGATATTTAAGTTATAAGTGGTGAGTAAGATTAATTTTGTGAAGTTGTGTTAGATTCAACTAAAAAATATAATATGTAATCAGAATATCCTATCTTCAATTGAGTCATTTGTTATTAAGTCTGGATTATGTAGGCCACTCAAATCATGTCTATAGGTCTGGTCCTATACGTGAAATGATATATTACATTGGATGAGATAAAACTTTACAAATTTTCTTCCTACAAGTCGATTTTACATAGTTAATAAGACATAATTCAAATTTTAAAAATTATCATATATGTCAAACATTAAAATATGGGACAACAAAATTTATAATGAAATATTCTATCTGTCTCAAAATTTATATTCTTAGAGATGAATACAACACTGAATGGACATTTATTTATATATATTGTAGCTTGTGGAGTTATTGCAACGGTTGCAGTGGTTCTTTGCTTGTTCTGGGTTGGCGTGGTAGATGATGTTCCCATTCATACAAAAGGAACAACAACACTGAACCTCTCAACTTTTCCTGTTGCGATGGGTCTCTATGGTTACTGCTTCGCTGGACATGCTGTGTTCCCTAACCTATACACAGCTATGGCAAATAGAAATCAATTCCCTGCGGTGCTCTTGACATGGTAATTAAAAGAATAAGAAATTTTTATTTGTGAGAAAATAATCTTATGTTACTTTTTTCTATGTAAATATTTAATTTAATTTTAATTTTGATATTTTATTTTAACTAATTCGTAAAATTAGTATTTCTATTTTAAAATTTGATATTTTAGTTTTTATTTCATATTTTTTAACTAAATAAAATAATGATTTAACATATATGATATCATTATTTCAAATCATTTAAATATATTAATTAAATAACAAAAATAAATAATTTCAGAATTTAAAATTAAAGTTTTTATAGAATTTTATTATAATTTTATAGATATTAATAATTTATTATTATCGTATCATATATCACATATTAATTTGAAAATATGTCGCATTATTTATTTAGTTAAAATATTCGATAAAAGGACTAAAACAATTAAATTTTAAAATAATAAAATTGATTTTATGAATTGACAAAAATACGGAATCAAAACTATAATTAAGTTAAAATTTTTTAAGAAATAAATAAAAATTACAAAATTGTAATGTAATTAAAATCAATTGTAATGTAATCTAATATGTGCAAATTTGTTTTCCATGTAGTTTTGCTATTTGTACAGCTATGTATTTTAGTGTAGCTGTAGTGGGATACTCAATGTTTGGAGAAACTACACTCTCTCAGTATACTCTTAACCTGCCAAAAGGCTTGGTTGCCTCCAAGATTGCTGTGTGGACTACGGTATGCGCTCATTCTACATTACTAATACTCTAGTTCATTTACCTTTTATTTGACGTTTTTAAAATTTAAAATAGTATCAATTATTTTTTTTGTTCCCTTAAAAAAATTATTGTTTTTGGTTAAATTTATTTGTAACTATTTATGATAGAGAGAAAGATAAGCAGATGATATCATAAATAATTAAGAATATTATTAGAAAAAGTAAATAATTTAATTCAATGAAATTAACAATTTATTAAATTTTTAATATATGTAAATAATTTAAAACGACAATTGAAAGAAATTAAGGAAATAGATTGAACATGTTTTCTTAATAAACTTTGCTACACTATATGCTTTTTATTTTGATTGGAAAAAAATATTATCTACACTTCTTAAAGAAAACGGTTGAATATATAAATTTTTATTATAAAATAAACTCTTTTACTAAATTACCTTATTAATAGCTGTTAATGAAAAGTAGTTATAAGATGATTTGGTTGAGTTAAAAGTCGCAAGGAAGTCATTAATTCAACTTCACTTTTAACAAATTTAACAACTAGTTAGTAGCATTTGATTATTTTTTATTTATTAAAAAATGTAGTCAATAAAAAAGTCAAGTGACATTATATTATGTATTGCTTGATAAAAAAGTCAAGTGAAATTATACTAGTGGAGAAAAAATAGATTAACTGATATTCTAAAACGACGAATAGATAAATATTTCAACTATAATAGTTCATATGAGATGATCATTATATTATGTATTGCTTGACAAAAAATAGCATAAGTTAGTTGAAAGTCGATGAATTTATAATAGATAATAAAGAAGTTAGCTGATAATGAATAATATATAAACTAAAAAATTGAATTTAAAATATTCGATAAAATTAGTATTGGAACTAAATTATAAACATCAAATGACATAATATATAGTTTAGTTAATGTTTAAAACTTTTTAATTAAAATAATAAAGGTAAAATGAAAAGAAATATAAAACGTGAGTTATAAAGTTAAACACTACTTAAAATAACATTTTTTAAAATGTTACATAGAAGAAAAAATATTATAAACTTATTAGAAACAACTATATTCATACGAGCTTATATCATATAAACTATTCGCTATAATCTAGTAGTTTGACGGTTTGAATCCTCTAACTTAATTTGAATTCTCTTCCTTATGATAACTTCAGAAATCAAAAGGAGAGGGAGTATATAAAATAGGGGAAAAAGATGACAGAGAAAGAGAAAGATATTAGAGAAATAAAAAGAAACATTTTCACCTTAAAGAAGATCCTTGTCTTAGTTTGGCCTTCCCAAAAATACACTTATTCTTCTGTTTAGTTTCAGTTGTTAACTTAATTTATATCATCGTCATATTCATATTATTAATAGTTGATGATATCCCATCAGTCATAGAAATTGCTAACTTTATTTATTACATTTTGTTTTGCAGGTGGTTAATCCATTTACCAAATATCCTTTATAAGTGCTGTATAAAATCATGTTTCCTCTGTTTTCACAATGCCTCCTCTCTTAAAAATAAATACTTTGTTTTAATTGTGATAGAAATATAGAAAGAAATTTTAAAGATAGAAAACGAAGACAAGAAAAACACAAGACAAAACATGAGTTTTTTTGAATGTTTAGAGAAATAAGGAAAGAACATTAAGATGAAAAAAATATGTTTTGTCTTAATTAGCACCACATATGCTTTGAGTCTAACTCCAGTAGCAATGTCTCTTGAGGAATTGATACCATCAAACAATCCCAACTTTCAGTTCTACTCCATCTGCATCAGAACAGCACTAGTTGTTTCTACACTACTTGTTGGTCTTTCAGTTCCCTTTTTCGGTTAGTCTTTCTTCCTATATATTACGTGATCAAGTTAACTGTCTCCTTATTTTGTGTAATGATTCTGGAACTACTTATAAATCAAAGGAATATGGCCAGGTTTAAGATTCAATTTTAATTCTCTTTAAGTATATTTGTTGAACCAATTTCAATACTTTGGTAAATGATTTTATTGTTGCATTGTTGGATTATGTTATATTATGAGCTACATATACCTTTTTTTGCAGGTTTGGTAATGTCATTAACTGGGTCTTTGTTCACAATGTTTGTTGTAAGTTCCATTCATTTAATCTTTTTGTCTCAGCTAAGGTTCTAGAAACAACATTCTGTTAATTAAATTCAATTTAACTTGGATGCAGTCCCTTATTCTACCATCTGCTTGTTTCCTAAGCATCAAGGGTGGCATAATTTCGCGCTATCAGGTATCTTGATTCTCTCAATGCAAGATTTAAGTTTATTGCTTGTTGTTATTTCATAAACAACTTACGCAAAGAGAGTAGTGGTCAATAGAAAATGTGAGTGAAATGGACATATAATTGAATATGCGAACATTGATTGGAGAAAATGTGGGTATATACATCATTTTTGTGTGTTGGGGCATTAAAAGAGTCCTAGATGTTATCACATTGGCTTTGAGAAATCAGAAATGGATTTGACGCTACATTTTTATCCAAAATCTTAAGATATTAGGTATATGAGTCATCTCACTTATACTTCCTCAAGTGTAAATTTATTCATTCATTCATCAAGGTATGTTCCCCTGAAGTGGAAGACACTTCATCCACTTATACTTGCACTACCATTGGCTCACAACATAAACAGGACACTACCTAGCCACCCTTTTGATATGAAGATTTTTCATAGAAGGAATTGATCACCTTAGTTAAACCAACAACTCTAATATCATTGTTGGATCATGAGGAGAGTTTGAGAGTTCTTCACATCAAATTTTAGACAACCATATAAGTTGATTGGATACCACATTTTTACCAAAATCTTAAAAGGCATTAGATATATGAGTCAAGTCATCTCACTTATATGTAGAGCCGTCAAAAAAGCACTCAACTTCAAAACTCATTATCAAAATAATTTTTTTAAAATTTCGGGGGCCTATAGGCCCACAATATTTTGTTAATTTTGAGATTTTTTTCTTAAAAAAAAAATTTATCCAAAAAAAGATGAAAATTTTTTATCGAAAAAAAATGCGAAATTTTTTAACAAAAAAAATCAGACGTTTTTTATCAGAAAAAAAAATCGGACATTTTTTATCGAAAATAATCAGAAATTTTTATAGAAAAAAATCGAAAATTTTTTATAGTAAAAAAGTGAAATTTTATTTCTCAAAAAAGAAAATCAATTCTTTTTTAAAAAAAGTGAGCCTATAGGCCCACTAAACCCATAAAATTTTAGGGGACCTTGTTTTTTTAGGCCTTTTAAATTATTAAATTTTTTGGATCCTCCAAAATGTGGACTTGGGCCAATAATTAGAGAGCTTTTCAAATTGACAGCTCTATTTATATATACATAATATCTACTTTTTCTTCTAGTATAAGACTTTTAACTAGACTTGAAACACCATCAAGGTGAACTAATTTTGGCTTTGTGTTTGTAAACAATTGAACACAATCACACTGTCTACATCAATCCAACTTAAAGAATGCCATCGAAAATAAATCAAAAAGACATTTGTTAAATTGTATCATACCGTGTTGATATCTATTTTTTTTGTTAGAAGACCAATTTTTTTCAAGCATTTGTTATTCTATTCTTTTGATCTATTTTTATAGTATGATTACCAACTCTAATTTGACTACCTTTTTTATTTATCCTTTTGATATTTCTTCAGGTAGCACTTTGTGTTACAGTTATTATAGTTGGTCTTGTATCATCTGCTTTTGGTTCATACTCAGCCATCTCACAGATTATTGAGGAGTTGTTTGGATGAAGTTTGCGGCTTAAATCTTGGATTATGAAAATTTTCTGCTTATTTGTTGCCAAAATCCGATTCATACAACTAACTGTTTTACAGAATTTAATTTCTCCTCTCCAATTTTGAGCCAACTTTAACTCAGTGGTTTCTACATTTTGTTATACTGGTTCTATTAGCATATCACTAAGAAGTTTTTCTCCCTTTGGAAGCATGAAAAATTTACTCATACATTGTGGAAGAATACCAAATCAGAGATCTTAGAAATCAAATATTTTATTAAGGCAATTTTTTCATATATATCATTGGACAACGATCAAGATCTCTATGACAAATTGATAAATGCATTTGTGCATTTGAATGGGAATTTTGCTCAAGATCACAGTTTAAACAATGTTATACTCTTTCCTACCTCCTGTTTGAAGAACAATGCTATATATTCTTATCTTGGCTAGCATTACCTTTGTTGCTGCACTTGAGAGGTGCAACATATAGTTTACTTTATTTGATTTGCTTTTTTCCTACTCTTTCTTGCCCATTTTTTATAGTATATTTAGTAAAAGGGTCTCAATAACGAGTGATTTTAGAACATTTATTGAGGAATTAAAAATTGAAGATTCAAATTAAATAAAACATTTAAATTTTAAAGGAATTAAAAACATCACTTTTAATACAATGACAATATATCTATATTTGCAATGTGTAACCGTTGGAGAGAATCTTAATCAAGATAATGCCTTTTTTTTTTTTTTTACCATAAGCATTTTGCATCATATCCTCCCTCCCTCTATAGTGCACTATTTGTGATTTTGATAGATTTGTCATCATCAAACCTTTTTGTCTTTGTTTCTTCTGCTACAAGTAGTAGCAATCTGATATCAGATGGTACAATGGGGAAACCCATATTTACGACGTCCAAAACTTCAAAGTCTCATCTTCAGAGGCAAAACCTTGGAGACAGATCATCAGAGTTAGATCCTTATACTCAATTACTTAGAGATAGATCCTTAGATGCATCTCCTTTGAAGGATGCTTATTGTTCCTCACCTCTGATCCGACTTTTTATTATGTTTCCTCTTAATCTGTTTGCTTCCACTAATGGACATACTTCCTCTAATCCGAGGCGGTTCGGTTCCTCTGATAGGCACACTTCCTCTTATCCAAGGCGCTTCCTTTGATGGGCGTGCTTCCTCTGATCGTGTGCGCATCCTCTAATTCTGGACGTTTTCTCCTAATTTATTTTCTATGTATTCAATTAAATTATTAATACATTAAATTGTTCCACAAAATACTTTTTATTATCATCAAAACAAAATAAGAAATTATTCTCAAAACCATCCAAGTTGTAACATAATCATCTTCAAAATCATTAACGTAAAATAATATACTACTTTCGTGCAGATACAAGTAGGGTTGTGCATGAATGGTTTTTTTTCAAAACCAAACCATATCCATTTTAAAACCAATATATGAATTTGGATTTATAACCAAATCCATTATTTGGTTTAAAACCGGTTATAAAACCAATTATAAAATTGGTTGTGGTTAAATAACCAGTTTATAATAAAGCAACCGATTTTGAAAATTTTAATTTTAAAATCAAAATTTTTTTTTTAAAATCGGTTATTTAACAAAATCGATTTTTTCGATAAATTTTTTTAAAATTTGTCTCATCAAATTTTTTGAGAAAAAATTCAATTTAAATTTTTTTTGAAAAAAAAAAGTTTTTTTATTTTATTTTTTTCAAATATTTTTTCAAAAAAAATAAATTTCAAATTTTTTTCAATAAATAAAATCTCAAAATTAACAAAATATTGATAGTGGATAAAAACCAAATCCAAATATAAAAACATAAGTGGTTATCCAACCGGATTATAACCATATATTTTAAACAAAATTTTTAAAATGGATTTAGATTCGGTTTTGGATTTGGGCCTTATAACCGAATTTTTTGCACAACCCTAAATACAAACAAATACCAAGTGAAAGATCAATTAATACAACAATAGGACAAAATGTGTAAAAGGAAGCCAAAAGAACGTTTACGGCATCGTCATCATACACAGTTTACAAATAAAATTAACATCATTCATAAATGTGGCAATCATACACAGTTTACAAATAAAATCAATATTAATTTCAAATAGAGTCATGATCTTTCTATTATAAGTAATAAATAGCATTATAATAATGAATGAAACTTCATTAAGATATACAACTTTTACTTTTATTTAAGGCCAATAACATCCAGAAAAGACAAAACAATTAACATCAGACTGTTTGGGAAGATTAGTTTGGAGGGTATAGTTCTTTGTAATTCAAGATATTTGAATTAGTGGTGAAACATGATAAATCTATGTGTCCAATTATTTATGTTTCATTATTTGTTGCCTTTGAACTCGATTGCTTCTTATTTAAGTAATTGATAAAAACCAATCAACATTCATATCAAATTAGCGAAAAATTATCAACTGTGGCAAACACAACTCAACCCCCTCTCTTGGGTTTGCACAGTTTAACTCCCCCCCCCCCTATTTCTTGTGTATTTTTCCACCTACAAACCTTTCTCCTGTCATATGCCGTGAGCAACCACTTCTAGGTACCATGATTGGAGTTTTAATCCTATTGCTAAGGATATCTGAAAGATAAATCATTTTGTGTTTAGGTACTCAAATCTGGTTGGGTCCTCTTTTAGTATATTTAACAGGCTTCTTGTTTTTCCATGTTTTTTGCATGGGACGTGTTAATTTAGTATGGCATTTTTGATGACAATATGCACAAATAGAACCAGATGAAACTAATCTAGGATTTTGTTGGTTCTAAAAACCCTATTCCTCTATATCCATTTCTACTAACACCATATATCATTGAAGCTTGCTTGCTTATGTTTATGCCATTTGTTAAGAACTCTTAGAAAGCTAATTCATACTTATATGAATTCCATACATTATCTTCTAATATTTTTACAATGGTTTCACTTAGAGTCGTGTTTAATTTTTCAAAATTAGTTTGAAGAGAATTATACTTATCAATTGACTCCTTATCAACTTTCTTTAGGAATTTCAGTTTTATAGTTATAGAATGATTTGTTTTTAAAAAATCATTCAAGCCAATTATTAATTTACTATGAGTTAGATAAGAAAATACCTCAATTTTCTCATCATATTCTTAGGCAAAGTCAGAGTCTATGTCAGCCATCAAAGCCATGTTTTCTAGTTATTCATCATCAAAGTCATCCAATGTGATCAAACCTTTCTTCCTGTTGTTGGATTCTTTTCTCTAGTTCTTTTTCTCATACTTTTTACAATATGTTTTGAAATGTTCAGGTTCCTTGCATTCAAAACAAGTGGGTTTCTTTTTGCTAGTACCTTTGTCTTTACTCTGGTACTTCTTGAAATCCTTTTGGGGAAATGATATCTTTTTATGCCACATGCGTTGAATTCTCCTTTAGATGAAGGACAATTCCTCTGCTTTTGAATCATCATTCTAACTTTGTGAATCATCGTCTGATTCTTCATCTGCTTGTAGAGTTTTCTTGTCTCTAGTTCTTAGAGCCAAATATTTTTTTCTTCTTTTTCTTAGTCTATCGTTTGTTAGTTCAATTTCATGAGGTCGAAAGGAGCTCATCAATTCTTCTAGAGGTAGATTGTTCAGGTCTTTAGCTTCCTAAATTGTAGTGACCTAATGTTGTCTCCTACTAAGTCTTTGTGATTTACCCCTTCATGTTGTTTATTTTTTCAAATTCAAAGGCAACCGAGTAGCAATTTGTTAGTAGATTCAAGTTTCGATTATATTTGTTTTTGTAGGCCTCTTTGATCGATGACCTTTTTTTTGTAAAGTCTATTGAGTCATGATGTAATTTGCAGCTATTTTGAGTGTAGAAAGTCTTTTTTGGAAATGTATTAAAAAAATTAGATTATGCTCCTTGGATTATGACTCAATTGAAAGTTAAACATGAATTTTATAAATTTGGGAACGTTGAAGTTATAGAGGTTATTATGTCGAAATTTTGCGAAAAATTATATATTGTGTGAACTACATGTTTTTGATGAAGACAAAGATCACAAATTATGGTCAATGCAACAAGATCAAAAAGAAGATCAAATATCCTTATAATAAGCTTCAAATCCAAACAATAGATGATAAAATGTAAAGGTATATGATACAAACCAATATTTCAAATACATGAGAACAAGTCACATTTACATATGCATTTAAAATAGTTTCAAAAATTAAAACAACATTAACAAAGTATTTAAAATCATATTTTTGACTAATTACATAAGTGTATTCGAATACACTATCTTGTATTCGAATACAACTTAAGTTAGAAGCAAAAATCTAAAAGTAGTATTCGACTACAACTATGTGTAGTCGAATACACTTCAAGTCAGTGGCCAAAATTCTTATATGTGTATTCGACTACAACCATCTGTAGTTGAATACAAGGTAACTCAGTGGCAAATTTTCACTAATTTGTATTCGACTACACCAATGTGTATTCAAATACAAGATGTGAATTTTGAATATTTTTGAACGTTACAAAGAGGTGTATTCGAATACACATATCTTGTATTCGAATACAACTGGAAACAATACAATTTTTCAGATCTGGGATGGCTCTAGAACATTGTATTTTTTCATCAAACCTCTTGGATCAATGGCCACGAATCTGAAGGGATGTTTATGGAGTATAAATACCCCATAACTTCATATCAAAAAGGATACAATCCTTGAATCAATACGTTGAACAACTTTGAACAAAATTCTAATTTTTACAAAGTACTTGCATTTCATTTTCATATAATTCTAAAAGGTTCTCAAGTACTTGAATTGTTATTGGATTGTTTATCAATATATCTCACTTTATACTTATTCAAATCTTATTGTATCACTTGTAAAAGAAAGTAGGACTTTCTAAAAGATAGCTTAATCTAAGATAGTGGTGTGCTATCTTAGAAGTATTGTTAGAAGTTTGTAGCAAGAATCCCAGGGTGGGAGTTGTACATTTTCTGACAAGTATTGGATCAATCTCTTGTGGTGTGCAAGAGGACTAGACGTACCCTTGGTTATAAAGGGAACCAGGATAAATCTTAAAGTGCCTATTTACTTACTGCACTTTATTATTAGTAGGCATTTTGTTAAACTTAGAAAATTCAACTACCATATCACGAAAAACACGAAAATTTACTAACACCTAATTCACCCCCCCTCTTAGGCGTACTTCTATACTTGCATATTGTTTTGAAATGGTTATTGAGGATTAATTAGTCGCTTAATAGGTAAGTTAGTTGGTAGGCTTGCAAGACTATGAGTATAGCTTGTGCACCGGTCACGAGTTTAGTTTTTGGGTTGTGAAAAAGTTGGTATCAGAGCCAGGTTGTAGGTCCAAAAATAGCTGCAAACATAGTGTGGTGATAGATTCTTGTTAGTAAATTATGTACCCGAGCACAACTTACTTGTAAGGGCTATTAGCATTCTATGAGAGTCTCATATGTGTTTAAATTCATCATCACTATCTTTCCACATTTTCTTGTCGTCTTGTTCAATATTTGATCAATGTTCTTTGATTAGGTGAGAATGCCACCCAAGACTAGGAATCCTACTATAAGGGAAATTGTTGATGAGTTAATTTCCCAAGCCCAAGGCACTCATCAACAAGGTCGCTTTCAGTTCGTGCTCAAAATAGGCATAGATCTAATGTTGTCGGACGTGGCTTGGTTGCCAATGTTGAGGTACCTAGGAGGAGGCGCGGAAATCTAGCCATGGAAGAGTTTGTTGGTGATCTGTAGGGATTACAACAGGTTGTGCAACAACTTGTTGGGGTTGTCATCAAACAATGACAAGAGGGTGATCAAAGACATGAAAATCTCAATGGTCAACAAGAGGTTAGACAAGTTGAGCATTAGATGACTGTTGCAACGAGAGGTATTGAGGTTACTTTACAAGACATTATGAAGCTTAAACCCCCTACTTTTTATGGGTCTAGTGAGATGGAGGACTGACAATAATTCATTAATAATCTAGAGCAGGTTTGGAGAACATTGGGTTATTATAAGGTAAGAGCAATGGAATTGACATCCTCTCAGCTAATAGGTGTGGCTCGAGATTGGTTTTCTATAGTGTCACGTGGTAGACAAGTGGGTTCATCTTTGTTAGCATGGAGAGAGTTCTCTCAATTGTCTATGGCTTGTTTTCTTTCAGAGAGTGTTAGAGATGGATTAGCTCATGAGTTTGAGTGATTGGAGCAAACATAGGGTGTGACTTTTTCAGAGTATAGTGCTCCTTTTACATAACTCTCTAGACACACTCCTTACCCTATCACTGAGGAGATGCGTTTCAAGAGGTTTATTAGAGGATTGAGGGATTACTTATTTAGATATGTGGTTGGTTCAAATTGTTCTACTTTTGCTGAGGTTTTGAGTTTGACACTTCAGGTTGAGCAATGATAGAAGGAAAAAGGAGGCAATAAACAAGATTCACGGAAGAAATAAAGGGTTGAAGGATCTTACAACAACTATCCAAATTGCAGCGGTGGATCTATGTTTGGTTATCAGGGGCAACAAAGGCTCAAGTCACAAAGAGGTGGTCATAGCAAGCAGTCTTCTAGGATAATGCAGAGTCGTAGATCAAATTCTGGAGCAATATCACAATCCACTTTCCCTCAAAGACATCTCGGTGTTTCAGCTACACGATGTTCTATTTGTGGTAGGTTTCACTTTGGAAATTGTTCCAGAGATGGTAATCGTAAGGTGTGCTATCAATGTGGTCAACTAGGTCACATCATGAGGGATTGTCTTGTAGATACGACAAATCAATCCTCTAGTTATGCATCAACACCAAGAACTTTGGCATCTTCTTAGGCTCATTCAACATTTGTGCGACAAAGTGGAAATTCTTATGTTAGAGGTTCATGAACATCTCAGCAGTGAGGTAGAGGATTTGTTGGTAGAGGTCAGATACCAGCAGGAAGAGGTCAGGCTCGTGTGTTTGCCTTGACTCGTTAGGATGCTCAAACATTCAATGCAGTAGTTACATGTATACTTTCTATTTGTTCCAAAAATGGTCATGTTTTGTTTGATCTTGGAGCTAGACATTCTTTTGTATCCTCGAGGTTTGCTACCGGACTTGGTAAATGTTCATCTTTTTTAGAAGAAGCTTTAATTGTGGCTACACCTGTTGGAGAAATTTTACTTGCTAGGTCAGTGTATTGCTCTTGTGATATAGCTATTGAGGGCAAGGTGTTGTCAGTAAATTAGTAGTTATTGACTTGGTAGATTTTAATGTGATTTTGGGTATGGATTGGTTGTCTTTGCATCATGCCACTTTGGATTGTCATAACAAAGTGGTGAAATTTGAGATACCGGACCTATAACACCCCGACTATTACCGTTATAGAAAATGCTACCTCACAATCTTCTCACATTGGTAGTGGGACTATGTGGAGGCGGTACTTATCCCCCAAGTACCGGGCTAGAATCCCACGGAAGGCAAAATCTCTCTATTTCCACTAGGTGGTTAGAGGGAGGTGAGAAGGTCGTGAAGTAGCACCGCCTGTAATGGTAATGGCCGAGGTGTTACATAAAAAGACCTTTCGTAGGATTCAAGCCCGATACCTGGGGGATAAGTACCACCACCAAACAGTCCCACTACAAATTGATAGGGGAATTGTGTGGGGGCGGTACTTATCCCCCAGCTACCGGGCTCGAATCCCACAGAAGGAAAAAGTCCTATTTCCATTGAGTGGTTAGAGGGGTGAGAAGGTCGTGAGGTAGCACTTCCAGTAACGGTAATGGTTGGGGTGTTACAGGGACAATCAATCTTCTTGTTTCAAGGAGAACATTGTTCGGTACAACATAACCAAATATCAGCCTTGAGAGCTAGGAAGTTAATGAGAAGAGGTTGTCAAACGTACTTAGCCTTGGTAAGGGATACGCAAGTGACTGAGGATAAATTGGAAAAAATTCCAATAGCATGTGAATTTCCAGATGTTTTCCCTGAAGAACTTCCTAGGTTTCCATTTGATATGGAGATCGAGTTCTATATAGACTTAGTTCCTAACACTCATCCTATAACCATACCTCTTTATCGTATGGCCCAAGAAAAACTTATAAAGTTAAGGGAGCAACTTCAAGATCTTCTTGATAAAGATTTTAGTCGCCCAAGTTCTTCTCCTTGGGGAGCACCAATATTATTTGTAAAGAGTAAAAATGGATCCATGTGGTTTTGTGTGGACTATAGGAAGTTGAATAAAGTAACTATAAAGAATAAATATCCTTTGCCACGCATTGAGGAGTTGTTTGATCAACTTCAAAGAGCTCAATGTTTTTCTAAGAACGATTTATGATCAAGGGATCACCAATTGAAGATTAAGAGGGAGTGATATAACGAAAACAGTTTTCCGCACGCGTTTTGGAACTTATGAATTCTTGGTTATGTCATTTGGGCTTACTAATTCCCCAACATCTTTTATGGATTTGATGAATCTCTTTTTTAATCCAATTTTGGATTAATTCGTGAATGTCTTTATTAATGATATCCTTGTTTATTCCCACTGTAAAGAAGAACACAAGCAACATTTGAGATTGGTTTGGCAAATTTTAAGAGATAAGCAATTATATGCCAAATTCTCTAAATGTGAGTTTTGGTTGGACAATGTGGCATTCTTAGGTCATGCTGTGTTTAATAATGGAATAAGTGTTGATCTAAGTAAGGTGGCATCAGTGTAGAATTGGCCCAGACCTACCACAATAAACGAGATTCAGAGTTTTCTTGGCTTAGTTGGTTATTATTGATGTTTTGTGAAGGATTCTAAAAAATTGCATCTTCATTGTCTAGGTTGACCTAGAAGAAAGTTGAGTTCCGACGAACTAGTGTATGTGAGGAAAACTTTCAAAAATTGAAGGAGTACTTGACGTCGGCACCTATTTTGGCCTTACCTATTGGTGGTGAAAGTTATGTAGTTTAATGCGATGCTTCTAGAGTTGGTCTCAGTTGTGTACTTATGCAACAAGATAAGGTTATTTCCTATGCATCTAGACAACTCAAGAGGCATGAGGTGAACTATCCCACACATGATTTGGAAATGGTTGTAGTGATTTTTTCTCTCAGGATTTTGAGACACTATCTATATGGTGAAACTTGCGAGATTTATAATAATTCTTAAAATTCTTAAGTATATCTTTCAACAACGAGATTTAAATTTAAGACAAAGAAGGTGGATGGAACTCTTGAAATATTATGATTGCACAATCTTATACCATCCAGGGAAGGAAAATGTTGTTGCAGATGATTTGAGTAGGAAATCTATGGATAGTCTCGCTCATATAGCAAAAGTAAAGAGGCCATTAGTTAAAGAATTTCAAGAAGTTGTTGAAAGTGGAATTCGATTTGAACTTGGTCATTCGAGGCCATTTTTAGCCCACGTACATATTTGTCCAATCATAGTTGATGATATCAAGGAAGCTCAAAGTCAAGACTCATACTTGGTGAATATGGTAAATAATGTCTAGAATGGTAAAATTTTAGACTTTTTAGTTGCTTTGATGGTGTGCTGAGTTTGAAGTCTCAATTGTGTGTTCCAAATGTTGGTGGCTTGAGAAGGAAAATTTTAGAGGAGGCTCATAATTCTTCTTATACTATTCACCCAGGTTCTAATAAGATGTATCAAGACTTGAGAGAATTGTATTGGTGGAAAGGGATGAAGAGAGACGTAAGATATTTTGTCTTTAAGTGCTTAATGTGTCAACTATTAAAGGCTGAGCACCAAAAGTCTATAGGGTTACTTCAACCTGTTGAAATACCTGAATGGAAGTGGAAAGACATTGCTATGGATTTCGTAACAGTATTACCACGAACCTAAAAGGGTTATGACTTGGTGTGGGAGATTATAGACCGATTGACCAAATATGCACATATGTTGCATACAATAATAGTTGGGAGCCTTCGATGGAATTTGCATACAATAATAGTTATCAATCTAGTATTCATATGGCTTCGTTTGAGGCTTTGTACGGAAGACAGTGTAGGTCTTTGATATGATGGTTTGAATTTGGAGAAGCTAAACTAGTCGGTTCAGTGTTGATTCAAGACTCAATTGAAAAGGTTAAATTGATTCGAGATTGATTAGTGATAGCTCAAAGTAGAAAAAAATGTTATTATGTTAAGAGGTGTCGTCCTTGGGGTTTTCACTGGGAGAACATATATTCCTACATGTTTCACCAATGAAGGGAGCTTTTGCGATTCGGTAAAACGGAGAAACTAAGTCTCAGGTTCATTGGACTATTTGAAAATTTAGAAAGGGTGAGACCAGTAGTGTATCGCTTGGCACTTCCACCGCATCTCTCAGGAGTTCATCCGATCTTTCATATTTCGATGTTTCAGAAATATCTTCATGACCCTTCTCATGTGATTAATCACGAAGATGTACAGTTACATGGGAGTCTATCATACGTTGAACATCCAGTAGCTATATTAGATTGCCAAGTGAGACGTTTATGCTCAAAAGATATCATTTCCATAAAAGTTCTTTGGCGTGGTCCATCCAATGAAGAAACAACTTGACAACCCGAATAAGTCATACGTGCAAAGTACCAACACTTGTTTGAAACTCAAGGTCAATATAGATAGAATGAAAAAAATCAAATAAATTCGATGACGAAATTTTTTAAGGAAGTGAGATTGAAAAGCATCATTTCTTTTATTTATTTATTATTTAATATATATATATATATATATTAATATTATTAAAAAGTAAGTAAATAAATAAATGGTAAGAAATGGAAAGTATCCTATCAGTGGGTTGGTACTTTATATTTGTTTCTGGTACACCGAAGAAGAAAACAAACAAGCCTAAACCAACACCACTCCATCATTGCTATTACAAATCAATGATAATGCCATCCCCTTTTACATCATAGCACATTAAGAGCGGATTTTTTGTCGATTATCTCTGCTCTGAATTTATGATTTTGATCCTTCAAATTCACATTTACATTCTCATGATTCCGTCACTGTCACTTTTGAGGATAAGGTTAACTCATCATCCTTCATAGTTCCTCAGCAGCGCATGCAATTCTCGCTCCCGCTCAACCCTCAGTTTGGATCAGTGTTCTCTCATGCTCTAACGGTGTTCATTTTGCAAATAAATTGTTTCCGACTTGTACCTTTTATGAACTAAGCATTGGATCCCTCATCAAGCATCTTGAAATTTTGGATAGGTGCTTTACATATATGATATGAAGCTGATTACTCATATGCTTTCATTTTGTTTTTGCAAATATGCCCTATTTTAGTATATTAGCACCATAATCTGTCAGATTTGTCAACCGAGGTCCTGTCGGCTACTCTGAGAGTTGTTGGAGAATAAACTTAGTTAATTCTCCATAGTGGTGAGTAGTCGACAGTCATTATCACATTTTTATTTTTGCTATAATTATTTTCTATGTTAAAGTATTTATTTAAAAATTTGAGGAACACGACCTTTGAAATTTATCTCGATTTCGTCTTTTATTTATTTTAATGGTCTTTTGTTATATAATATATTATTAGTTTGACTTACACATGAATTAAAAGTATTTAAATATTAAATTGTTATGCGATTGAATACGTTTTACATGAATTACGATAAATGAGAGATGATTTTAAATATGTGTTTTGGAAAATCGTTCTTATAATTATGAAATCGTTAACGGAGTTAGGAGCATCTAGTTACCTCATTTTGATTATGGAGAGTTACCCGTTAGATGGAGCTGCCCTTATGAGAATTGTCATCCGTAGGAGGAGAGAGCTATCAACGAGATGTAAGTTCCTCATTGATACGTGATGATGCATTGCGAGATTGAGAGGAGATGGCTATCCATTAGATGGAGCCATCCTAAGGGAAAGGCCGCCCTTAAAGGATTATCAATGAGATGAAGCCGCTTCTTGGTTCTCAAAAAATTTATATTTTTACTTGTTTGATTTTCTATGATGATTTTAAGGTTATTCATTTTGATTTCGCTTCACTATTAGTTGAACTTTTAATATTTCTATCTGAACAACTAGATTATATGTTTAATAATTTTATTATGTGCATAACATAATCGCCACTATATTGTAAAATAGTTATTCGTGACTTTTTATGTTTTCCTTCTAGTTGATGGTGGTTGTTGTATCCTCACTAAGTCTTTGTGACTTGCACCTTCATGTTATTATTTTATCCAGATTGATAGGCAACTGAGTAGCAAGCTATCAGTAGATTCAAGTTTTGATTATATTTGTTTTGGTAGGCCTCTTTGATCGAGGACCTTTTTTTTTTAGTAAAGTCTATTGAGTCATGATGTAATTTGCAACTATTTTGAGTCTAGAAAGTCTTGTTGGGAAATATATTAAAAAATTAGATCATGCTCTTTGGATTATGACTAAATTGAAAATTAAACATGAATTTTATAAATTTGAGAACGTTAAAGTTATAGAGGTTATTTTGTCAAAATTTTGAGAAAAATTATAGATTATTGTGAAATGATTATTGAGGACTAGTTAGTCGCTTAATAGTTAAGTTAATTGGTAGGCTTGTCAGGCTATGAGTATAGCTTGTGTGCTGGTCATGGCGTTTATTTTTTGGGTCATGATACCTTAGATCATGAGTTGTTGGGTAGACTTCTGAATATCTTCTTGACATGATATGTTGTTGTGTAGCTCTTTTAAAGTATAGAATCTGGAGAATTTAACACTCCAATATTTTTATATATATTATATATGTGTCTTTTAGTAATTTTCGTAATTTATTATTTAATTAATAATTTATTCTACATGTAAATAAATTAAATTAAAATTTACCACTCCCTATTTTACTTGAATAATTATAATCATTATTTTTACTTAATTGTTTTGGTGTGACAATTACATTAGAGCGGTTTATGGCATAATTATTTCCTACGTGAACAACTGTGTATTTTGTTTATTTGATTATTTTCGATAATCATGAAATTGATGTGTTAGATACATTGCTTTATTTTTTTTTATACGTGTCCTACAATGATAATTTTGTCTTACTTGATTTATTTTAGTTGATGAAAACATTAGTTGAATTATTTAATTAAATTATAATTTATAGAAGTTATATCATTTATTAGTTTTATTTTAGACCAAATAAGCATTTAACCTAGGAGATAATAGAGTTAGTGAAAATTCTTAGTTTTATTTATATATATTTTTTAATTAATTTAGTGTGACAATAATAAAATATTGTTCCTTTAATTTTAATTATTTGATAAAATATATTTATATTAATTAATTAATTGTTAGGGTTTTGTTAGTAATTAATTAAAACTCGTAGGAGTATTTTTTTAGAGTGAACAGTGAACAAGTCAATTTTGGTCAAAATTTAATCATCCATATTATATTTTATTTTTAATAGCATTTAATTATAGAACCGTGTGTTTTCTATTACACATTCACTCAAATGTGTAACAATCAAGAATAACTACATGGATGTCAGTTAATTCATAACGGTTGGTAATTGAATGATATTATTTCAATTGAATACCTTATTGATGTGTGCAATTAATCTCAATGAGAAAAATTATTCTCTTTCTCTAATCAACTTCACTCTATTTTCTCAACATTATATTTTGTTTATCTCAAATATTTTTGAAGTCACTCAAACAACCACCCACATATTCCCTCTCTTTCTTGTGGAAGCTTTAAGCTTTTGTTCCTTCATCTTTATGAGATTTTCCAAGGCTGTATAGTGTTACGTGGAAATAAAGCGTCCAAGGTAAGGGCTTTTCCCTATGCAGAGTTAGACTATATATTAAGTCAGCGATTTGTAAAATATTGATATGATGTCTAGATGTCTTAAAAGAAAAATGTTGATTTTATTTTCGTCGTAAAGAAATTAACAATATTTATGCTTTGATGATTTTTTTTAGTAATACCTCTATCTTGATGGAATTAATTATAGAGTTCTATTTTATTATTATATCTTGATAAATATTCATGCGTGTTTTAGAGTATTTAATTATATAGTTATGATTTTTATAATGATGTAATTAGTAATATGTTTATTAGGATGTATTTGATTTTAAGTGTTGACATTGAGTATTTTAAATTTAAAACTTGACTTTTATGAACATTGTATGTGTGTTGTGGAAATTAATAAGAATTTTATATTTCTTTAATTTTAATATGATAAATTTCATTATTGAATGCATTAATGAAATTTATGATGTTATTGTATTCTTGGTCATAAGAGTTTTAATTGTTATCAATAACACGTAGTCAAATCGAATCTTATGGATTATTAAAATGAGAGTGGTGATTTTGATATATTCGTTCACGTGTATATTTGATCTGTTGAAGTTATTGAGTTATAATTATGAACATCCATGAGAATATAAATTTGAGGCCTTATGTGATTAAAAAATTTAATCTAAAATATTTTGTCATTGTGGTTATCTAAGTGGCTGGTGATTTGTATTTTAAATATTGTTATCTTTACGGTTGCCTAAGCGGCTGGTGATTTGTGTCTTAAATATTGTTATCTTTGTGGTTGCCTAAGTGGCTGATGACTTGTTTTAAATATGATTATCTTTGTGGTTGTCTAGGTGGCTGGTGACTTGTGTTTTAAATATTGTTATATTGTGGATGCCTAAGTGGATGGTGATTTGTGTTTTAAATATTGTTATCTTTGTGGTTGCCTAAGTGGCTGATTATTTGTGTGATTATTTAAGTGAGTGGTGACATGTACTTTTTGAGCATCATTATCACTTCATGACATATCATATGCATATTTGTGGACGCCTGTGTGGTCAGTTTAATTTTCCTCATTGGTATGGGTGACTTATGTGTGGACGCCTGTGTGGCTGGTTATATCCGATTCATATATGTTTTGGAGCATGCATAACTTGCATACATTAGATTGTCATTGTTATTTTTATATCATTATTTGTTTTAAGGTGAGTTGTTACTTGAGTTATTTAGATACATTTTATAATTTTTGATACACTCTTACGAATTATAAAAAAAAGATTATTCTCTCTAAATCTTTTATTACAAAAAAATTTTATATTTTTATTTTATGGTTGTTAATTTATTAATTGGTTTAATTTTTGTTGTGGGATGAACTGACCCCTTACACCAACATGTAGGTATTAACGATCTCAAAGAGTTGCATGAATAATGTTTGATTGGTGCACGCACGTGGGAAAATGGGAATTTTATTAAAAATAAATATTTTATATTACTAAAAATTTTGTGATACATTGTAAAGTTATTTACTCGTTATCATTAACTTTTAATAGAAATGTGAAATTGAGATTTTATTCTCTATTAAATAATTGAATGTCATTAATTTCAGTCAACATTGTTTCTTTCGAATTTCACTTAAAGATAATTCATTTTATTTTAGAACATAAATGAATATCCATCTAACAACTGAAATATTAAGTTTACAAATGAATAGATAAATAATAGGCTAAATTACATTCGTGGTCCCTTAACTTAATTTTAGGTAACGTTTTAGTCCTTTATCTTTTTTTTTTCCCGAGTTGATCCTTTATTTTAATTTTAAGTGACAATTTGATATTTTATGTTTTAAAATGTCAACAATGTTGTCCTTTTTTTTACAAAAATTCAAAAAAATCATCAAATTTTTTAAACAAAACTCATAAAATTCATTATCATCTTCAATAAAATACAAATTTAATCAAATTCATAACTTAAATCTTGAAATAAACTCATATTTTCATTCTTTATTTGATGTTGTTGGAGATGAAAATATGAGTGTATTTGAATATTTGAGTTATGAATTTGATAAAATTTGCATTAGATTGAAGATAATTATCAATTTTTTGGGTTTTGGTTGAAAAATTTGATAATTTTTTAGAATTTTTGTATAAAAAAGGATAACATTGTTGAAATTTTAAAACATAAAATATCAAATTGTCACTTAAAATTAAAATAAAGGACCAACTCGGGAAAAAAAAAGATAAAGGACTAAAACGTTACCTGAAATTAAGTTAAGGAACCATTGATATAATTTAGCCATAAATAATATTTTAATAAATTACATTACGTTCTTTTTAAAAAAGAATATAACAAGTTATTTTCTGACGCATCTTCAATTTATTACATGATGAACTACTCCTAAGAAAAAAAACTAGTTGTTTTTAAAAAAATAAATATTTTTAAGTAATATTTGGATAAAAAATTTAGGGCGTTACAGATTACATCTTATCGATGTCTTCATCTTCCTCCATCTGAAAAAGCTCATACTTCTTGACTTTGAGGTTGGCCTTTGCTTCCTGAGCATCCTTATTTCCTTTATATGTTAGAATCAGACGATCATATATATTCTTGATTGGACCATTTTATTTGATTTGATCAAACAATCAAACCCGCTTTATTCCTTTGATTTGCACAAATCCGTTTTCATGAATTTGAATTGGACCATTCCTATTTGATGAGATATTCAATTTTTTGCAATTAAAAATGTAACTGATTGGACACTTTAGTCCTTTTAAGTGTCGACAAAAGTAACGGGTTGGACATTTGAATCTTTAGTATCAAAATTAGAGGCAGTGAGGCTTTTATCGAATTATGTTTCTATTCCATTAAATATATTTTATTTGATTTTATTAATATAAATTGTTTATTTTTTATCTCTTAAACTAATAACTAATCATTCGTTATAAAAAAAATAAAAAAAACAAGTCGCAACCTCAGAATGCGACCTCCAATTGGAAAAAAAAAGTGGTTGCATCCCCCTCTTGGAGGTTAACGAATAGGGTATTTGATATATAAATTTTGTTGTAGGTATAATGGAGAGTTTTGAATGAAAATATAATAAAAATGAAAAATATGTGCTTATAACATAAAAAAAAAAAGGAGTTTTTATGAGGAAGATGAACAAAAACATGATTTTGAAGGCTTGAGAAGAACAAAGATGGAGAAGGAAACATCCAAGACTTACAAAGAAATCCCCAAAATCTTTGCTACTCAACAGACTATAATTGCTAGACAAACTCACCAGGACAAAGAGCTTGCCTAATCTTCCTCCAACTTTTCTAGATATGCCACAATCGTCTCTATCTTCATCATCTGAAGGATCTTCCCCGTTGTTGTCTTTCTGAAATTATTATTTTTATTCTCCTACAACTTTTTGGTATGACAAAGGGGGAGAAGTAAATCTTAGATTTTAAGTATAACAGTAGTCATTTTTGTATAATTACTTATGCATTTTTTTTGTTTTTGAACCTTGTGTATGATTAAAACATTATTATTATATTAATAAAAATTATATGTTGGTTCAAAAGAATAGCGCATACTAGGGGGAGTTATTAACATGTTTGTCGTATCAAAAAGGAGAAGATTGTTGAGACAAAACTCAAATTAATGTTTTGATGATTGCTAAATAAAAGTTAAATAAAAATTATAATTATGACTCTAAGTGTTTTGGTATTTAACATGTGTGCTTGAGTGTGTTAATCAAGATAGTTACCAAGAAATTTCAAAATAGATGATATTAAAAAGAAGCAAGCTAATTCAAAGAAACAAAGAACGTTCATGAAATTTTTGTAAAATGAAGAATGTTCTCTATTGTTCTAAAATTACAAGAATGATCAGATTCTTAAAGAAAAGATTAGATCCAGGATTTACAATCCATTTTCAGAATTTCAATAGAAATAAACAATGATCAATTCAGTATAAGAATCACTCCATAAGACAAAGGCAAAAACAATGCTTCATAAATCATTAAAGCAAGATAATTCTCCAAGTTAAGCAAACATGATGTACAAAACTAACATATTGGACTAAACACCTCAACTGTACTTTTATGGAAGCTTGTACACGTGATACAAAGCATGAGATCACTACAAGAACATGAGATCACTACATGTGATACGAATGTCGTTCTTGGTTTACAAGAACATTCCTTCTTAAAGCGAAGAATATTCTTGCTTTATGGCTAATCGTATCCACCTACTACCATATGACATCTGGACTATTCTCAATGGCCAAATGATATGTCATAAGCTCTCTTGGAATCAATAAAAGAGGCCTCAAGTGAAAAAAAAATACACCACTCATACAATCATATTTGAATACTCTTGAGCTTCTCAATCATTTTCAAGATTTTTGTTATATTCTTAACTTGATATAAGAATCAGGTGTTATGAAGTTCTAAATCCTATAATATATTCTCAAACACAAGTTGAGCATACTTAGATTTGACCAATCTCTTTGAATCATCACTTTGAAACTCAATACTATATTGTTGAAAATAGTTTGAGTATTGTGTAAAAATTCTTTTATGTGTAAAAGGTATTGTGTAAAAATCCTTTTTGTGTGTTGTGTATTTTTCACTAACCAAAAATGTTCTTTGTTTACTGTTTTAAAAAACAAGTTCAATCTTGAGTGGAATCTTTTAAGTTTTAACATGAAATTTTAAAAAGGTGAATTTAAAATTCAAATCCCCTTTTCTTGTAAATAGACATTTCTACTTCAGTTGTGATATCGCTGATTTGGCGATTATCTCCACATAGTTGTAAGAGGGAGATATGTTGGATATTGGGCTCCCTTCCAATGTGGAGAAAGATCCAAACAATGTAGCGCATGTATCTCACTTATTTAAGGTTGAAAAAGAGATATTGTTTTAAAAGAAAAGGAAGAAGAGTAACTCTATTCTCAATTTTGTCAAATCACTCTCAGATAAACATCAATTGCACATTTTTTTGCCGTTCGATCGGGCTGATTTTTGAACTTCAGGTTCACAATATTTAGGTCTTCATTTACAACGGTCGGATCGGAGAAATGACATATGGAAATGAAGGAGTCATGCTGGCACATCATCAAGTTTTTGGGCATTTTTTATTTTTCTTGCTCTTCGTTTGTAATTTTTAGTGCTTTGTTATTTTCACTGGTTGTAGGCACAATTTGTGCATCATTTTGAGACTCTTTTATACCTTTATTTGAATATAGTGGAGCTATTTCTTTGGTCTAGAAGATCCATGATTTTTTCCCTTTCATTGAGGGGTTTTCCATGTCAAAATATCGATGTTCTTTATCCGTCTTTAATTGATTAATTTGCTATCATATATTTGTTGTTGCTCCTCATAGATTCTTGCAAGTAGGGGAATTTTATATCCGCTGCGTATTACTTGCTATCGCGTTTATGTGTTTATTACCCATCATATATATATTTAGATTTGTATAAAGTTTTGTATTGATAATATATATGATATAAATTTTCCATTCAAATCGAAGAAATTTAAAAGAAAAAAAAAAACATAGAATAAGGAGAAATAAAGACGAATGAGATAAATTGAGGAATGTTTAGATTGAGAGGATACAAATTCTATAAAATGGATAAAGATATGATAGGAAAGTGACATGATAAACATTATCATATCATATATTTGACACACACATGATAACAAATAGAATAACATTATTTTACCTTGTCGTGTATTTGGAGAATCGTACCCTAAACCGAGAAAACAAGTTGCACCCCCAAAGCCGAAAAAATGATCCACATCTTAAGCCGAACAAACGACTCGCACCCAACCCGAGAAACCCCTAAAGGCGAGAAAACAACTCTCACCTCTAAAGCCGAGAAAATGACTCACACCCTTCCTTATAAAGATAACTTTTTGGACAAAATTAGAGTCTTCGTCTTTACGTATTATTTACATTGGTTTTCAAGTAAATTCTAAGTAAAGAGAGGCAACTGCCAACACCAAAATTTGTCCATCTTTTCTTAATATTCACACAAAAATTAATAAAACTGGTATTTTGAACTTTTTACCCTAACTTTTCATTTTTTTTATTGTAATATATAATTTTTATTTAATTTATCGTATAATATTCGCTTGTTAATGAAAAGAGATATATGTCAGACTTTTTGTTTATTTTTATTTACTACTTTTTTTGTCTAATAATAATATGGTAATAAAAAAAATTAATTCAATATTTTTATTTAATAAAAAAAATGAAACGAAATAAAATATATATAATTAATATATATGAGATTTTTTGAGTAAATTAAATATGAATGATTTCTATTTAATATGATTTTTTGGAATTTGATGAAAATTTTTAAAAGAAAATATAATATGAGGATTCAACTTAATAAGTAATAATGGTTGGAATTTGTTTCTAAAAATTATTTAACCCTAATTTGTTAATATAAATAAGAGTGTCATGAGACTCTTACCAAGGGGGAACATAGGAGGAGATTAGAAAATATATATCGATTTTAGGTCATGAATCCACTTACTCGAAAGCCACTACCGGTTCTATGTTATGCCATTCTTTCTTTATATACGTTGTAACCAAGATTAAATTTGTGGTTGACTTGATTCCAAGAAAGAGGGAATGATAAAGACTTTAAGAACACAAAAATAATCCTTATTTTTAATAAATTGGGATGAATTTTATTTATTTATTTTTATTTGATTTGTATTAATTCTTAATTTGCTTTAATTTTCAATTGTAATAAATTTAATATAGATTTAGTTGATGTTATGTATAAGGGAAAATATTTTGTTTTCTTATATTTTGTTTATTTTAGAGAAATATTATGTAAGCCCGATATGAACTTATAGAACGGTGTCACTTATGACTAGGTTTAGGTATAGTCTTACTATAAATATACATTTGTAAAAAAGTTAATTCATTTTTAAAGAACTCAAATCCACGTAAAAAAAAGTTTTACACATTAGTGTATAGAAGTTAATTCATTTTTAAAAAACAAATGAGACTAACAATTGAACATATGCGTATAAAGACATTTTGTTTTATATGAGAAGGTTAAAAAAGTTAGCTGGCATGCACCTTGTTACCCCTTAAATTTTATAATAAATATTTTCTTAAAGAAATGAGATTTTAGATAATTAATTTGGTGTTAAAACTATTTTAGAATATATGTGGATAAATTTTGTGACTATTTTTCGTTATATAAGTGCATTTTATGATGCAATAATCTGGTACATATATGATTAAGTAAGTGATATAAATAACAAAAATTATATTTTATTATTTTATATATTTTTCTATAAATAATAGTATTTTAGTTTACATATTTTAAGTTATAAGATTTTAGGCGATTCTACATGTATACGTGCGTTTGTAGTTAATGTGATATTCTCTTGTATGTTTGAATGTGTGCACATAATTATATTTAATTTTTATGAATATATTCTATTTTTATTATTTATTTTACAAAGAATTATCTTGAGGTATTAGTAATATTGATGTTGAGTTTCTTTATTTTTATATTGTTGTTATGATATGATGATTTTATACATATTTATTTTGATTTAGTAATTAATATAAATTGTTGATATTTTATTTATTTATTTTATCCTTTCGACTATTTTATAACGATGATGTAGTTTTATTTAATTACTTTGAAAAGTATTATAGTAATACTTATAGTTATTATTTTGAATATGAGAGTTTTGGTTAAAATTAGATTCATCTATGTTAAGGACAATAATATTATGTTAAAATGAGTACTTTGGAGAAAAAGTTTCTAGAAAAGTAAAATAAATTACTTATTTATTAAGAGCATTTAGAAATACTAGAAAATTGATTTTGGACCAGACGACTATTTAGACCCCTATTTTCTACTTCTGTATATTAATTTGGTTATTACAAGTTGGACTTACCTTTTCTACACAAGCGAGTTGCTTATTATACCACTATTTCTACCTCCGACTTGACTACCATGTGTTGGAACTTACAGTTTTACTCTTGTACCTGTACATCAACTATTTGCACCTCCATTTCTGCAATTAAAAAATAAAAAACGAAAATCAAACTAATGGTAGCCAAATCGCATCAAACCCTTTCTCTCAAATTCACTCTCACCAATTCTTTGCCATTTGAATCGATCCCAACCTCTACCCAACACAATATCGGCCACTACATTCATTTTTTGTGTTAATTTTATCGATCGTGGCTTCATTTCCTCATAAATAGATGTGTTTCTTTCCTTGGGTGAGCTGTTTTTGGCCGATTCCAATCGCCATGTTTGTTGTCTTAAAAAAACTGGTATCGTTTTTGGATTGATCTCGTCGAAACCTTGAAGAAGCACAAATTATTTATTTTTTCGGTGAAGTTGACATCGTACTCTTCAAGTGCTCCGATGAGTCAGTGAGACTTTTTATGTAGTTTTTTCGTTGTTTTGACTCCATTTTTACTCATAAACTTAATATTAATTATTTAAAATTTATTTTTATTTTCAGCATAATTTATCAGTCGTGTCTCGGCGATTTTGTGAACTCATCGTTTATTCGGATTTGCTCGTTGTACATTGTTGATCTGCAGTTGTGGTTGAAAACTTTCATTGATTTCTGTGTTTGAAATATTGTCTAAATAAGGTAAGGGGTGAAAGAGTGTTTGAATTCATGAGTGTAATATATTGTAAGATGAATGGGAAAAACGTATTTTCCAACGATTCATCTGAGGCTCGCTACATACCACAATAGCCTTTTGAGTGATAAATTAATTAATATGCAAATATAGAATTGGGAGAATAAATGTGAATAGAAATATTTATAAGGTGTTGATTTATTTAATTTCGTTAAATGTGTGGTATTTGATATTGTTGTGACATTGAGTGTCAAATGGATTTTATGTTTATGTTTGATTAGACGGATTTATGTGATGTGATAATAAAAGGTAAATTCATTTTGATAAAGTTTATGTGATTATCATGATTTATAATTAATAATAATGATGTTATAAATTTGTGATGAGTTTATGTGATGTGATATGATTAATGATATAGTAATGTTGTGAATTTGTGATGAAAATGAAGTAACCCCATAGTTGATGAAATAGATGTGATTTGAATTTGTGTTTGAGATGACGGTCTTAATGGACTATCATAGACTAACGAGGGGAGAAAATAAATATTAAGAATTTTTAAAGTGAATTTTAGTTTATCATCATATAAGTAGAACAAGTATAGTGATTATTTTGTTATCATATACACATTTACAATAGATTGAAGTCGGACAGTATAAGAAAAATGGATAACAAAAACTATCAATAGGATTCATTCAGTTGATCATTTTATTGATGTATTTTTCAACACGATTTACTCTTTTACTAATTTATGCCTCTTATTCATATTGTTAATTATCAAATATCACCTCATGCTTGTTCCACATATTAGTTTCACAATACTTGGCAGTTGGCATGCCAATAATCCGTCGTTCTTACATATATTTATAATAGTAATATTAGCATGAAAATAGGCAGGATACTAGCGTCCCAATTATTGATTAATATTAATATGTCACAGGAAATTACTAATTCTTGTCTCATAATATATAATATATATGTGATATATCCTTGATAAGTTTTCAAAATGTCACATCGGAATAGTTGTATGTTTAACCATTTTTATAAATTTAGTATCTAGATTCTTACCTAAATAATGAGTTATTATGATATAACAAATTAATCAACCTCATATATCTCAATTGTCTTCTCTATTACGCTAAATACAATTTGACAAAATGAAAAAATTATGAATATTATTGTAGTCAATTTATTGTTGATTTTAGTGGTCATCTCTTGAGAGAATAACTTATATTTTATTGTAAAAGAATGACAAAATGTAATTGTTATGTTATGCATTAATTTTGGTTTGATTTTAGTGTTATATATATAATAAGGAATTATGGATTTTATTCTAGATATTGGTTCTCTTTTTGTAGTCTTGTAAGGAATTATGCACATATTGTGTATATATATGTAATATAATAAGTTAGACAGTTAATCTTATAATGGTGTATCACGATCAACTCCAAAGAAATAGGATAGCGTATTACAAGATACTAAGAGTTAAGTAAATACCAAATTACTAATCAAAGTCAAAGAAATAAACATGGATATAGAAGAAATAGAAAAATCTATTATTGAAAAAAACAAATTTATCATTTAATAAGTCATCAATTTTTGTTATTACCTTTGTTTGGACAAAATTTTTGTTATTACTATTACTTCTCTTATTTATATATTTATAAATAAGTAAATATGTATTTATTTATAAAAGAAACTTAACAGCAAGAAAAATTGGATGCATTGTAGTAAAATATCCAATATATAAATATTTAATATCTAATTTAATCTATCATATCATCTGGTATTTATATTAATTTAATTATTTGTTTCTAATTCATAAAAAAAAATTGTTTCTAATTAATGTAAGACAACGCATTTTCCCGTAAAAAAACATTTGTAGTGTTGTGAATATTTACTTTTAATTAGAATATATTGAAAATATTGAATATATTGCAACATTAACTATCATTTATTTGTTTTAAAGTGAAACTAAAATTTTATTGTTTATCAAACGTGTCTTTTTTAAAATGTTTATAAAATATTTTTATTGGCACTATTTTTGTCAAAAATAAAATAAAATCGTCACGATGATATATTTTTTGGGTCAAAATTTTGAAATTTTCTTTTAATGTTTTTATGTTTCCTAATAATTAAAGAGGCTTTCAATAATATACATGGTTTATCCCTGCATTAGGTTTCATACAGCTCTTCTCATTCTCATTCTTTAGGACAATTATTTCTTTACTTTTTGTCTCTCTTATATTGCGTGAAATGGATATCAAGTATTTTTTTTATTGTATGAATTTGCATGAGTCATTTGATTACAATAATTTGTTACATTAACTATTTAATATGATGTAATAAATTGAATAATTATGATCTAACGACGGTGTATCTTTAAACTAAAAACTTAAAATTAAATTAATAAGTAAATCTTTATAATTTTATTGAATTTTTAATTTGCTCCCTCGAATTATTTTAGGTAACTCCTTGTAGTTTCAAACTTTTGTAATAATTTTCCTTGCTAATTTTCCATTGTTAAATTTTCTGTAACACAACGTTCACTATGTTAGTTAAGGTGGCTGAACTTGAGTGTGAAGTACCTCACCAATACTGTCTCACAAAACAACCCGTGACGGAAACTCACCATTACCAATCATCAATGATCTCTTAGGAAAACAAGGAATTTAAGCTTCTAAAAATATTTCGGTAAAAAAAATAAAAATATTTAAATAGTATAAATAAAAGATCTCACAATTATAAAAAGTTACAATTATTGACATATTTTAATTAAAATACTTTGCATTTCAACAAATAAAAAAATAAAATTTTAATAAAATATTATTAGTATAAAAAAAACCTGTATTTTATTTTATAACTAGGCCTTATTTTTTATTTTCTTTAAGGCTCAATAAGTGTTGGAACAACCCTATCCTTAGTTTCACTATGGTATGTTGTTGCAATCTTTTTAATCAAACTTTTGAAAATTCCAATCAACTATTTCTTAGTTGTCTTTTGTCGTGTCTAGAATTGGAGTATACCCTTACTAACATGCTATAGATCTCACTTCCATTCTCACTATTTTATCCATTTCTAAGAGAAGATGGAGCACTAAAATGCACAATATCAAAAATAAATTTTTTATGTGTGGATTTTCTTGGAATTTAGACTCAAAATCCACAGGAAATATGGTATCTACATAATTTCAAGCAGAATCGTGTCTCCGTGAAAAACCTTTTCAAATAATTATTTGCAACTTAATCTTATAGTTTAATGTATTTCTATATATACTTTAGAACTAGGATACCCTACATGTGAATAAAGGAAAATGCAAGGTTGACAATTTTTTTGGAATTTAATGAAATATCTCAAATTATAATTTCGGATGAACGGCAAAACCGTATTTCCCAACAATTCATTCGGGGTTCGCTACGTACGGCAGTAGCCCTTTGAGTGCCAATTTATTTAATATTAAAATATGGGAATTTTGAGATTAAAATATAGAATATAAATATTTATAAGGTGTTGATTGATTTTATTTCGTTAAATGTGTGGTATTGGATATTATTGTGATGTTTGATTTACTTTTATTAAGTGTGTGTAATTGATATTATTGTGATATTAGATGTTAAATGAATTTTATGTATATGTTTGATTAGAGTGTTTGTGTCATGTGATAATAAAAAGTGAATTTATTTTGATACATTTATGTGATTATGATGATGTATAATTAATAATAATGATGTTATAAATTTGTGACAAGTCTATGTGATGATGTATGCTTGATGATAGTGATGCTATAAAATTTATGATAAATTTATGGGAAGAGATATGATTAATGACAGTGATGTTGTGAATTTAGGATGAGAATATTGAAGTAACCCCATAGTTGGTGAAATTATTGTGATTTCAATTTGTGTTTGAGATGACGGTCTTAATGGAGTATCATAGGCCAATGAGGGGAGAAAATAAATATTGAAAAATTGTGAAGTGAAGATTATTTTATCATCATATAGGTAGGGCATGACAAGCCTAGTGATTCTGGAGAAGTACAATTGAATGAACCATCTGATCGTGGCGGTTTGTTGTTGGGCCTTAAGGCAAGATTGTTAGACCTTGGAGGTATTCGGGTGGAAAATTCCTTGGTGACTTGGAAGTAGCACTCCAAATGTCGGGAGCTACCATACAACACACGTTTACCTCGACTGTCACATATATGTCTCGGGTTGAGTTGAGGGGGTCTATGAGGACAAGGCCAATTTGAAATGTCCGTCCATCGGGATGTGGCATAATATCAAGCCTCCTAATCAAGTACTTCAGAGTTAGAATGGTACCAGATTGTGAAGTAGAATCTAAGCTCATGCATAGCATTGCATTTTATTGTAATTGTTTTGTTGTTATTAATATGTATCGTGTGTGGTAATAATTTCTCTTAGACAATTTGATGTTACAGTGAAATCTATTAATTTTCCTTGAGTGATTTTGACCTTTGAATGAGATATTTTCTTGATGGAATATTTGTGTAATGATACGGTCCCATTATGATTGTTTGCGTGTTCTTCTTACTTGTATTATACTGTCATCATGATTTCGAAACTCACCTCCTTTGTTGTTTGTGTTTGACTGGTTGGGCCCTGCATTTACGAAATCACAGTTACTACAAGTTAATGAGTCTTGAAGTTCAAGTTTGGGAGGAACCCCGCTCTGATAGGTGATACCAAGAATAAGGGTTTTAATTTGTATTTTACTTATTTAATTTGAATTGAATTTTTGTGTGAAAACTTTAGAAGTACTACTAAGTTTTTAGAATTAAATCAAGTAATTATACTTAAATCAAGCTTATCGAGATTGCACTATTTTAATGGATAAAATAAATTTAAAGCGTTTTTATTTTTATTTTTGAGAAACGTGATATCTTAAATTAAATATAAAGTTTTTATTTTTTTGAAAATATATTTTCATTTATCCGCTGCAAATTTCATAGTAATATGATATAAATTATTATATATATTATTTTGGGATTTAGGGTGTCACAGGTGCCATAGTATCAAGCCTCCTAACCAAGTACTTCAAAGTTACAATGGTACCACATTGTGAAGTAGAGTATAAGCTAATGCAAAGAATTGCATTTTATTGGGATTGTTTTGTTGTGATTGATGTGTTTAAAAAGTAATAATAATTACTATTAGATTATTTAATGCATATTATAATAAGATGATTATTTTACTTGAGTGACTTTGATGTTATAATATGATACTATTTACTTAAATAATTTGATATATCATAATGTGATTATGATACACTCTATTATTATTGTTTGCGTGTTCTTCTTACTTATATTATACTATTAACATGATTTCAAAACTCACCTCCTTCTTTGTTTGTGTTTGAGTGGAATGGCTCTATGTTTGCAAAATCGCAGTTATTATAAGTTAATGAGTGTTGAAGTTCAAGTTTGGGAAAAGTCCGCTCTGATAGGTGATACCGAGAATGAGAGTCAAAAGTTGTATTTTATTTATTTAATAAGAAACAACTCTTTTATGAAAACCCTACTGTTTTATATGAGGAAAAGTTTAAATTGTTTCTTCTAAATTTTGAGAAATGTGATATCCTAAATTTGATATAAAAGTTTGCTTTAAAAAAAATATTTTTCTTTATCCGCTGCAAATTAATTTAAAAATTCTTGTATAAATTAATATATGTTATTTTGGAGTTTAGGGTGTCACATTAGTTGTATTAGAGCGGTTCTGTCCAATCAAGTTGAGTGTGTTATTTCTTAGACGTCTGTCAGTCTATTGTGAGCCAATTGTATTTACACATGTTTCCTACTAAGTGCTGAAACGCTTATCTATTATTTTTGTGGTAGGTGCTGTATATTTTTTCATTGCAATACATGATTTCTGAAATATGATTGATAACTGTTAACTACTTGCTCATTCTCTTGTGTTGTGTATTTGTCGAGATTTGAGTTAATTTGAATTTTTACATGATTAAGTTAATTATCTTTTGATGGGACTTGTGTTTTTAACTCTGATTATTTGCTCTTTTGTTATAGTGGATAGCTTGAAATAAAGTTTTATTGTTGGATTGCATGTTATATGTTTGAAATTATTAATTTTGTTGATCTAATACTAGTTATCGATTGATAGATCTAGCATTTTGGGTCGTAACTTGATTATTAAAGTTATTACACCAAATTCACATTATTAATAATAGTAATTTTTGAATATTAGAGGTTTGTAGAACATTAGAGTTTAAAAAAAAAAAAGACATTTTAAAGGAGTTAAAGTTGATTTATTTTGTAAAATAAAAATAATTTTTGTTTGAATTACTCTTGATTATTTTAACAAAAATTAAATTGAGTTGAATTTTTATTGGTTATAAAGTAATAATAATTTTATACTACTGATTTTATTTACTACTTAAAATAGCTTAAATTTTACCCCATATTTTACTATGTGTTATTTTTAAGAAAATAAAAAAGATTTATTGTTATGTTGGTTTAGAAGGGCGGATGTGAATATTGAATAGCAAGTGTATTGGGATATTTCATTGGGAATGATTGATCGACTTATTATGATATTATGAACTCATTAGAGTTTAACTTTGAAATTAGAGTTTTAGATTTTAAGAACGTTGATTTATAATGGTACTAAAAAAAAGTCAAATGATAAAATGTCTTTTAATTGAGAAAGAGAAGGAAAACAAAAAAAAGGGTTAAAAAATTGATTTTAAAGCTTGTATTTTAATTTTAAATCACTTAAAAATGTTGATAGTTATATCTAAATGATTAATGTTTTTATATTGTTGTTGAAATCGATTTAGGACGTTCGTCATGATTTTGGAATAGAATAAAATTTATTTTATAAGCAATAGTAATTCTTAAATATTCAAGGTTGGTTGAATTTTTAAAGTTAGACCGTTAGAAATTTTTTTTTGAAGGAATTAAATTTGATTTATTTTAAAAAAGGAAATATTTTATGATTGAATCATTGTTGACTTACTATAGAGAATTAAATTGTGTTGGAGTTTTGTTGATCCTTAAAATAATAATAAAAATATATATTTATGATGATTTTATTTAAAATTTAGATTAGTCTCACAAAAGAAAAATAATTTACGCGAAGTTTTACTATGTGTCATTTTTAAAAAGAATCTAGAAGTCTTGGTGAGTTAGAAAATTTTGTATCTAATTTTAAAAGCATGATTTGATTCGATTTCAAAATATAGGTTGAAAAAAATGATTTTAAAAGTGCTTAACTATTTTAAGAGGTATTTTGGTGGTTAAGGTATTGGTGAATTTTTAGTAATCTTATTGATTTTAAAAATAGTTTTAAAAAATCATACGATTTATTAAGAAGTAATCCAAGAAAAGTTTGAAATTCTGAAGAAAAAATATTTTATGATATTAAAAGATTAGTGATTCTTTTAAAATAATTTAAGTGTTAGAAATCATTTTAAGAGTTGTAACCTTGGGATGGAGAAATCAAGTTTGGAGAGAAAGCTTCAATTGCATTAACTTTAAGAACTTAGACTTAAAGCTTATGAGAACTCTCAGATCTATAAGCAGAAAACTAAATACTTTCATGATAAGATGATTTCTATGAAGGAATTTTCAAGTGGCCAAATTCTATTCAAGTGGATTGGCACTTTTGTTGTTACTAACATTTTGCCTCATGGTGCAGTGGAAATAAAAAGTGAAAACACCAAGAAAGTGTTCAAAGTAAATGGATAACGCCTCAAGCTATTCCATGAGAGCTAGGTGCTTGAAGATGCTGTAACACCCTAATTTCTCTTTACCTTATTTTAAATAGTATAATGATACAATACTATATTTTATTTTTATTTTTATATATGAGTGTTAATATGTGTTTTAATTCCTTTAGGTATGTCTTGTGTGTTTTCCGTAGTAATTGAATTAACTCATTAATATGCGGAATGAATTCGTGTCGTTACATTAACTGTTATCTTTAGCACTAATAAAATGGGTTAATAATAATAATAATAACTATAGTAATAATAATAATAATAAATAATAATAATAATAGTAGTAACTATTACAATAAATAATAATAATAGTAACCTAGGTCACTATGTAACGTATACATATATATGGCTAAGGCATCCTAGATTAGCATAGCCGCCTCCCATTTTGGATTAGATTCTAATTTGCAACTTGAAATTCCAATTTCATATTTCTGTTCCATTTCCAAAGCATAGCCATTTCCATTTCCAAACTACAACCAAGTATGCATGAAAATTATTATTCTTTTTGCCTATTGGTGTGTGAGTATGTACGTGTTTATCTTGTTAGCTCTAAGCCTTGAAGATGAGATAAAAACAAGTATTTAGGAGAGTTTGATTAGTGTTTATGATATGATAGCTTTATTTTATTTTATTATAAACTAATCCTATAATAATCAAAGGTAGAACGAGGGTAAACTTCGCATAAACTTAGTAGCATTTTTGTGATTTATCTTGGGAAATTGATAAAATGTTATACATGATTAGCAATTTTATTTGGTTCTTTGAAAACTTGCACAAGTGTTTTATCGTAAGATAAATTGATAAATTTTTCAGACGCCTCCTAAATCCTATAGCACTTTAGTTCAAAGATATTATTTTGTCTCAAATATTGATTCTTGGATCACTCCATATTGTAATGCTTCTATTGGCGTATGTTTTTCTAAAGTATTGATAATAAGTTGTGTATTAGGATTTAGAATATAATTTTCTTGAATATGTGATTTGAAATTCTGTACCTTCAAACAATATCATGTTGGCCATGAATAGTTAATCAACTCTAATTTTTTCAATTTTCATCAACATTGTTATAATGGAACGCTAAAATTTTAAATCCATAAAAGTTTGTATTGCAAAGTATGCTGCATGATGTTTAGAAACAATTGACTCGAATCTTGAGCAGTGTTAAACTAACCTATTGGAATTTAACATACTATTTCCTATTAAGAAAATTATTTATTTATTTTATTATTTATTCATTTACTTATTTATTTATTTACTTATTTATTCATTTATTTACTTATTTATTTATTTATTTATTTATTTATTTATTATTTATTCATTTACTTATCGAATTATTAATTATTTACTTTATTATTTATTAATTCATTTACTTATTTAATTATTTATTATTTATTTTATTATTTAGTTATTTATTCTATTACGTATTTATTTATTTTATTATTTATTTATTTACTTATTGATGTATTTACTTATTTATTTATTTTTTTTACCTATTTTTTTATTATTTATTTATTCATTTTTTTATTTGTTTATTTATTTATTTATTTATTTTATTATTTATTTATTTATTTTACTTATTAACGTATTTACTTATTTATTTATTTATTTACTTATTTATTTATTATTTCTCTATTCATTTACTTATTTATTTATTCATTTATTTTATTTATTATTTTATTATTTATTCATTTACTTATTCGTTTATTTATTATTTATTTTGATTTATTCATTTACTTATTTAATTATTTGTTTATTTATTATTTATTTTGTTGTTTATTTATTTCTTTATTTATTCATTTATTCATAGTATGTAATTTATTTGTATTTGGTGGTTGTGTGACTATAATTCCTTTGTGGACTATTAGAGACGACGACCGACAAAGAAACGACTTGTTAGCATATCAGATTCATTGGACGGAATCTTCAGTCGAGGTAAGGGGTGGGATGAGGTTCGATTTTATGAGTATAAAATAACGTGAGATGAACGGGAATGCTGAAATTCCCAAATGTTCATTCGGGGCTTACTACGTACAGTTGAGCCCTATTAAGTAATAATAATTAATTAATAAAATGTGAATGGTAATAGTGAGGACTAAAATATAATTTCGCAACCTATAGAGTTGTCGTGAATTTATATCATGATTGCATTCTGTCTGATTTTATGAAATCTTATACTGATTGTTAATGTATGAATGATATGTACTTGAATGTTTTTGTCATTTGATTGAAGTTGTGATATTACTAAAATGTGCCACCTGTTGAAATTCCTTATTATGTGATTGATGCAATTGGATTGTGTATTGTGAGTAGTGTAAACCAAATATTGTGATTTTATTGTGATTGACTGATAAAGATAAACAATGATGAAATATTATGAAGTCAAATTGAAACTTATTGAGTTGTGATGATCGAGTAAGTTTGAGACATATGTTGTAGATTTTGGAGTTAGGATTATTTTGTCATCATATAGGGAGGGTTTGACAAACCTAGTGATTCGGGGAAGTACAACTGAATGAGCCTGATCATGGAGGGCTATAGTCAAACTGTAAGGTAAGACTGATAGACCTTGGGGGTACACCTAGTGGGGAATTCCTAAGTGGATTAGTGGGTTATTCCCTAAGGCCGGGACCTACCATGCAACACAAGAGTACCCCGACCGTCGCGTATATGTGTCTCGGGTTGAGTTGAGGGGATCTATGAGGACTTGGCCATTCATGAATTGTCCGTCCACTCTTGTAGTGGCATAGTATCAGGCCTCCTAACCAAGTACTTCAGAGTAGAATGGTACCAAATGATGAAGTGTAGAGTATAGGACATGCATAGCATTTCATTATGGTGATTATCCTATTGTGAATGAAGTTGATAAATCGTTGATATTATACACTTGACTGTTTTCTTTGATTGTGATAATTGATTGCTTGCGTGTTCCCCTCGTGTATTTATACTGTTACATAATTTCGATACTCACCCCTCATTGTTTGTGTTTGGCGTTTGCGACGGACGCATACGAGTTGTAAGTTGCAGGTGATGACTAATACCATCGGAGAGGCGGAAGCCATCACGTCTTGGAGATTGTATCTATATGCATTGTATTGATGCTATTTTGAGTATTTTTATTTTGGGAACTCCTGTTTTGATAGTGACATCGGGTTGGGACTATATTTGCACTGAATTTAAAACATAAGTATGTGTACTTCAAAAAGGATTCTGTTGTTTGATATAATGATTTCGATGTCATTACGTTTGATGGAAATTTTGGATTTATGTGACATGTCTATGATTATGTGATATTCCTTATCTTATCCAAAAAAAAGAATTATTTGGGGTTTAGGGTGTCATAGATGCTACCATTGAAGAACTTTCCTTGGAAAAGTCCACCTATTATGAAGTTTGAACAGAGAGCTCCCTTTCCGTACTCTTATTTTATACTTGTCACTTTCATTGAGGACAATGTGTAATTTAAGTGTGGGGCTATTATTTAGGATTTAATTTGTTATATTTAAAAAAAAAAATATAAATAATAAATAAAAATGGACATTGCATTGCATGCTTTTTCATCAGATTTTGTGGTTGTAAATATTGTGAGTTTGTTTGGACTGACATGATTAGTATCTTTGCATTAAAATAAATTGGATTAAAATGCTAAATTGTGTATCATTTATGATAGGTCATTAACCTTTGTGAGATTTTTTAGTCTTATTATGAATGAAATATATTTTTCCATCTTTTTTTATTCTTGTGTGTTATCTCACTCATGATTGCTAGTTACGCTATAACTTGACTTGACTTGACTCTTGTATGCATGCATATATTGAAATGATCTAAGTATTTGTTTCTTATTAAGCTATTAGCCAAGTAAGTCTACCCTACAATTATCCATTTGTTTAAGCTAAGCCCCTTTGAGCCTAATTATCCCATTCTTTGTTATATAGCTCATTACAAGCCTAAAAATGAAAAACAATAAATTTACCCAATCTTGGGGGATAAATGAGTCTTTCCTTAAATAATTGTGGGGGTGCTCAACTTGTTTGTTTAAATTTGAGGCTTATAAAAAAAACAGAGAAAACGAAAGGAAAAAAAAGGAATAAAACGAGGAAAATGGTTGTGTTGTAAGCAAAGAAAGTGTGAGAATAAAAGTCAATGATATTTTGTTGACTTACTTCTTAATGTTTTTTTCTCTCTTAATCATTACTCATTTATCCTCTTTGATTTTCAGCCCTAGTCTCTATAGGATTATCTCACCCTTACCTTGGCCATGTTACAACTTGAATAAAGACCTTTTGATCGTCATGTGCATTTGTTTGAAATATAGTTGTTAAAGGCTTGTCAAGCCTATGGTATGGTAGTGCTAGCTTCCAGGGTGTATTTTGAGTGTAAACAGCAGCCCAAACACTTTCACTACTAGAAAAAATGAGTTTAGCGTCGGCCAAAAGCCCACGTTAATAGACCAAAAGCTGACGCTAACGTTGATTTAGCGTCGGATTAGCGTCGGTGTCGGGCCTAGGCTAAACAATCAAAGCTAATGCATAGCGTCATTCAAATACCAGCCGACGCTAAATATAGTGTTGGTTAGACCTACTCTAAGCCGGCGCTACCAGCAAAATAGAACATCTGACGCTAGTTTTAAAAATTTATCATGCGTCGGATTGGCCGACGCTACATTCAATAAAGTTGTAATCTATAAATTGTTTAGCGTTAGTGCAGCCTACGCTACTGTAACTAATAAAAGCGGACAACAAAACAAAAGTCAAATTTATTAAAATTGTAGCGTCGGTCTAGCCGATGCTAGAGTCAACAATTGAAAATTAAACATAGCACAAATCAATGTAGTTAAATATGCCAACACAAGCATGATATAATTGATAATCATAAAAAAAAACTTTAAGAAAGGCCTAACAATTGAAGACCATCCTTTTGCAAATGATGGTCTTCTCATATGGGATGCAATTAACCAATGAATCAAAGAATATGTCAATCATTCATTACCTTAGCACATGCTTTTCTTAATCCATCAAATGTGACATATTTGTCTCCTCATATATTGAATATTTGCTTGTTGACCTCAGCATTTCCAAGAACATTCACAAAGTCTGTTGCCAAATCCTGTCATAATTCAAGGGTCTATAGATATACATTGGCCTTACAAAAGACCAATGAACATCCTTTGATTGCAACAAACTTTCTCTTTTAAGCTTTCTCTTGTGTGTGCTCTTAGGGTCAACTGCATCAATTTATCAACATGTGCATATAATAAGTATCTAAACAACAACAACTTTGAGTGTAACAAAAAAAAATATGGATGATTACAACATATTTTCTAGTAAAACAAAAGAATATGGATGATTATAAGCCTCAATGCATCATGACAAGACACATAATATTAAAAAGTAAAAATGTAAACTGACCTCAGCATGAGGTAATATATCAGATTTGAGATAGACACCAGTAGAAGAGCAGTAAATGAACCTAACATATAGAACCAACATTTAATTTAATTATTATAAACAAAATGGAGATCAAACTCATTTGTTAACTTAATTAACTAAATGACTTATCAATTAATGGCAATAACATTCATAGTTGAATAGTCTTATAAACTAGTGATACAACTTATTGTTCGAGATTAGGAAGAGCATCAATTATGGGCTCAACTTCGTTTGTCTCTCTTCCTAAAACATAACAAATCATGATTTGGATTTCAAAAGAACTATATCATAATAAATCACAGTCTAAAATTGAAATTGTATAGAGTAAGGTGAACAAGTACGCATCTAAATACCATTTTTGTCATAAACAACATCAAATCCTTGTATTTTGCAAAATCATACTCTTGTATGTCTCCTTTCAAATGCAAGATCTATATGAAATTAAAAATATTTCACTACACAAAAATGGTAACACAATTATTTGACGCACAAATTTGAATATAACACTTTCACTTCTTCATTATACGATTTTTATAACTACGATCTTTGTGTCAAAATAACATATATTTTGTGAAGTTAAATAGATAAATGATATTATATATACATGGTGAATGTAATCCTTTCAATGCTCTAAGATACCATTGTATCTTAACCATCTAACATGATACCATCTAATCTTAACCAATCCTTTCAATGATCTAAGAGCCTTCCATACCTGACAAATCCGTCAAATAACAACAAAATTTGAATAAAATGCACGACACAATACAACAGAAATAACGTACACTGTTACTCGTAAGTTCACATGAACATTTTGATTTTAGACTCACTCATAAGATTTTTTAAGAGGTTATCAGAGATGAAGCGGGAAGCATCGGGGCCGCCATGGCCATCATAAACTCCAAGAAAGAGTGCATTGTGAAAGGAAACATTAACTTGGCTGTGATTTTCCATAATTGTATTAGCTTGAACAATAGCCATGGAAGATTGACCAAAGTAATGTCTTTGAAGATTAATAGACCAATCAAGAGGGTCTTCATTGAAAGAAGTAAAGGGATCTTCATCCTTCATGGTGGTGCATGCAGTAACTAAATTTTTAATCATTTGCATATTAATAAATTCCCTACAAAAATAAATTGTCAAAAATATGTCATACACAAATCAAAACTGAACTCAAATCAAATGAATAACTATATAATTGTTATACATTTGAACTTTCAGATAAACCTATCTAGAAGAATAAAGGTTTGAAATGAAATTGCAGTCTTATGGACTGATCTTATGAACTTGCTACAGGGGTGAGCCACATCTAATGTAAGATCGGACTTCATTAGGATCATGGGGCGATCGCGTGGAAGATCGCTGAGATCGACAAAGTTATTAAACAAGAATATAAGGTTTAAGAGCATGCCAAATGGATCTTGGAGAAGTATTTTAATCCCCATCTTTAAGAACATATGTGATATATAAATGGATCTTGGACAATGATTAATTCACCCTTTTTGGGTTGAATGATTTTGATATAGGTGGTCAGCAATAACCAACAGACTCCCTCCCCTCTCATTTAGCAGTCCAAATAAGGATTTTACAAATCAAAGCAAAAATACAAGCAAATCTTTGTATCTGATTGTTTGAAATTCACATTAACTACAACAATCTTATCACACCTAAATTCCTAAACCTTCCCTGAAACACACAAAATTTCATCATTAATTTCTCAAACCAATAGCTTCAAACTACTTACACAAACAAGAACACTATGCTAAAGGATTCGACGCTAACGTTTCTGATAAAATAATTAAAACATAAAAACAAATCCACAACAACAATAGACACAACATAAAAATAAAAAAGGGTTAATAACGTGAAATTGAGTAAAAGGAGAGAAAATTTAGGGTTCCGAATAATAAGAGAAATTATATAAAAAAGTAAAAAGAGGGATAATAACGTGCATAATACCTTCAGATGGTACAATGAAGCTTTCAGATCTTCCTTGAATTTCTCCCACTATTATTTTATTTATTTTTTTGGACGCTAAAAACGTATTTTCTAGAAGTATTTGAGTGGTTGAGATAATTTTATATATTGGGAAGACACTATCACTGGGCCTAAATTGCAGATTTCCTATTATGGACTTTTGTAATATTTTAAACCCTAAACTCTAAAGCCCAAAATCGAGTACTATATATTGGGAATATTTTTTCTTTTCATAGGATGAAATTTTAGGATTTAGATTGATAAAAGAAATAAACAATTTTTATTTTAATTTTATGGAAGGCTAATTTTATAAGATTAATCCAAGAGTTCAGAGTTTCATCAACACCTTGAGATTCACGTTACACTGTCCATTTCGTTTCATGAATCTATTTCTGTTTATTTAGTTATATTGATATTCTGATTGCTTAAATTGGATTTCAATTGGATCGATTAAATTCATTTGACATAATTTGGTTTCAATTTCTAATTTAATTTAATTATAATTTTGTGATGTTTGATCGTTAATTGTAATATTTTGATGATTGTGATGCTTAATCCAGTCAAAGAAGCTGAATTCACATAGGATTGATTACGCTTGTTTGATCAATTCTATAGTCAAATAAGAATAGAATCACGAATTAGAAACTAAACTCATTGATAAAATAAGTTATAGGTTTGAAACTCGAATCAATGGATTAATCGTTTTGCTCATCTGTTAAAACAAAAATATAAAAACCCGCTTTCTAATTTCAACTTTCAATTTAGTTAATATTATTATATTAGAAGTCCTTGCGAAACAACTCAAGTTATTACGTCTATTTACATTTTATTAATTGTATTTAACTCGTGTGCGATAACAGATCAGTGTGCTATTTTAGGGTGATTGCTAGAAGTTTGTAATAGAAATCTTAGAGTTATACTTATACTTATTCTAACAAATGGGGGAAAATCTGTTGTGGTGTGCAAGAGGATTAGATGTACCTTTGGTTGTAAGGGAACCATGATAAATTATTGTTTTCTTTTTTTTTCTAGCCATTTACACTTTTTCATACACTAATCCTAAACATAAATATAATCCACTAAGTCTTTAAAAACTAAAAAAAATTATAAACACCTAATTCACCCTCCCCCCACCCCTTTAGGTGCGTTTCTGTACTAACAATTTGTATTAGAGCTGATTCTGGTAATTTGCTTCTCGAGCCTTATTCATGGCTTCTGCACAACAAGTTCTTAAAAATGGTTGTAATAGCAATTAACCACCGTGCTTTGTTCTAGAACACTATGAATTTTGGTAGATACGCATGCTGACATATCTTAAGGAAAAAGGAGATGATATTTGGGATGTAGTAGAAAATGGTCTCTATCTTCCAAAAAATGTCATCGACAATAAATAAGTAATAAAGATAAATGTGTCATGGACATATGATGACAAAAGGAAAGTGTTTGATAAAAAGGCCAAAAACATGTTAAAATCAACACTAGGAATAGATGAATTCTTTTGTGTCTCATTAAAAAAACTAACATAGAAATATGGGATACTCTTGAACTAACTCATGAAGGAACTATTAAGGTAAAATGTTCTAAACTCAATACATTATCTTAAGAATATGAATTGTTTCGAATGTAGCCCGAATAATCTACTCTAGTCCTATAGAAAAAAAAATTCTCATCTGACCAACCACTTTATGGCACTTGAAAAGATCTTCACTAATGATGAGTTGAACCTCAAAGTTCTAAGATTGTTAACAAGGGCTTCACAACCTAAAGTAACGAAAATTTATGAAAAGAAAAGGCTATCAAAGATGTCTCTTTATGCACTTTTCAGAAAACTTCAATAGCATGAAATTGAACTTGGAAGACTAGAAAATAATAAAATTCAAGAAAAGAAGCCAAATAATATTGCCTTCAAAGCAGAGTCAAAAGAGCAAATTGATGATGAAAATTCAGATGGAGATGAGAACATCACCTTCATAGTAAAGAAATTTGGTAAATTCCTTCAAAACAAGAAAACATTTAAAAAAAGGAAAACTTTTTGGAAGAAGGATGTCCAAATATTATCAAGAAAAATACTCTCAAGAAGAAATAATTCAAAAAGACCTATATAGCATGGGAGGACAATAAAGTCAATTAATCCTCAAATTCGGAAAGTGACGAATGTGCAAATGTTGCTTTGATGGCATCACATCAAAGCTTCTTCTCATTATTATGATGTTAATAGTAATTTAATTATTGAGTGTAATGACGCTGAAAAAAGAAATAGCATAATTACTTATGCAATGCAAAATTTTGTACAAAACAGTATTAACTCAAAAGAAACAAATTTCATCTCTTAATGAAAAAATTGACACCATAAAAAATATTTTGAAAGATTAAAACATAATTTTGCATGCAATAAGTTTGATTCTCTTTCTTTTAAAATTTTCCATCTAAATAGAGTCGTTGAAAGATATGAAAAAGGACAAGTTGGATTGGAAAATGTTCTTAGTATGCAAAGATATTCCAATGACAAGAGTGATCTTGGTTACTCAAAATTTAATAAACCAAGTATTAATAAAACCATCTTTGTTAGGCAAGTGATCAATCCAACAAAGAGAAAGTTATAATAATGCAAAAAGTAAATGGCCACACACCAAAGGTTTGTCATTTTAGGAATTTTGGTGTTCCTAATGGGTAGTATGTGCGGGTCAAGAAAGGTTCTAATCCCCAAGGACCCAAGGCACTTTGGGTACCTAAAAATTTATGATATTGGTTTGTAGGAATGTAAACAAAGTAGTGCTTGTTCAAAACACATGACTAGTGACAAAAAAAAGTTTTCATCTCTACCTCTTGAATCAAAAGGCTATGTGATCTATGGAGACAACAAGGGTAAAATTTTGGGCATTGGAAAAATTGGTGCAGCCCTATCTCCTTCAATTGAAGATGTTCTATATGTTGAGGGATTAAAACACAATGTTATTAGCATTAGCCAGCTTTGTGACAACGGTTACAAGATAACTTTCAACAAAGATGAATGCATTATCCGAAATTAGGTATCAAATGAAATCCAGTTTGTTGGTAAGCATTTTAAAAATATTTTTATAATCAATCTTCATGATTTATCCTTGAAAACGAAATGTCTTATGGTATGCGACAAAAATGATGCATCGCTATGGCACATATCCATATGGATCATTTAATGATGAATCTAACCTCTTGAAAGAGGATAAAATTTTCTCTTGTGATGATGATGAATTTGTAAGTGATGATATAAGCAAGGACAATGAAGTTGATCAATCAATTAAAGAGAATGAAGTTTGTATGGAGCAGTAAGATCAATATAATGATCTCCATTAGGAATGCAGAACACATAGAGATAATCTCATTGACAATATTATAGCTGATATCAACAAAGGAGTTACTATAAGGCTTAAACTCAAAGATGCTTTTTGGAATATGGCATTTGTTTCTCAAATATAACCTCTAAATGTAGGTGAAGCACTTAAGGACGATTAATGGATACTTTCCTTGCAAGAAGAACTTAATAAGTTTGAAAGAAGCAAAGTGTGGGAACTTGATCCTAATCCTAGAAATAAACACATCGTTGGTACCAAATCGGTGTTTAAGAATTAACTAGATGAAAATGGTATAGTTGTTCAAAACAATGCAAGGTTGGTTGCTCAAGGATACGATCAAGAAGAAGGGATTGACTTTGATGAAGCATTTTCTCCAGTAGCAAGGTTAGAAGCAATCCGATTATTACTTGCTTTGGCATGCTCTATGGATTTTGAATTATTTTAGATGGATGTCAAGAGTGCTTTTCTCAGTGGCTACATTAATGAAGAAGTATATGTCAAACAGCCACCCGACTTTGAAGACTTCAAGAATCTTTCATATATTTTCAAATTAATGAAAGCTCTTTATGGTTTGAAACAAGCTCCAAGAGCTTGGTATGATAGGCTAAACTTGATATGTGAACGAGGATTTGAAAAGGGTAAAGTTGATAAGACATTATTCATTAAAAATACTAATTATCACACTTTACTTGTTCAAATCTACGTTGAAGATATCATATTTGGATAAACCAATATTGAAATATGCGAAGAATTCTCATTAATGATGCAAGGAGAATTTGAAATGTCTATGATGGGTAAGTTAAATTATTTCCTTTGACCCCACATCAAGAAACTCAAAAATAGAATTTTGATCATCAAGCAAAGAACTGTAAGGAACTACTAAAGAGATTTGAGATGGATAGAAGTAAAGAGAGTTCAACTCCTATGGGATCTTGAACTTATGTCGATAAAGATGAAACTGGTAAATCTATAGATATATCAAAATATTGAGGTAAGATTGGTTACTTTTTATATCGAACGGCCATATACTATGTTCAATGTCTATGTATGTGCAAGGTTTTAGGTAGATCCTAAGGAATCACGTCTTGTAGCAATAAAGGCAATAATGAAATCCTTGAAAGGAACAACCAATGTTTTCTTATGGTATCCAAAAGGAAGCATATGTAATCTTGTTGATTATTCTGATTCTGACTATGCAGGATGTAACACAGATCAAAAAAGCACAAACGACACTTGCCATATCGTAGGTAATGCATTAGAGTCATGGTCCTAGGCACTGCAGAAGCATAATACATAGCAGCAAGTAGTTGTTGTGCACATATTCTATGTATCAAGAAACAGTTATGTGACTATGGTATTGATCTCGAATGCATCCCACTCAAATGTGACAATACCAGTGCTATCAATACCTCAAAGAACCCAAACATGCACTCTCAGACTAAACACATTGACATACGCCATCACTTTCTGCGAGATCAAGTTCTCAAGGGCAATGTTGAAGTAACAGTTGTGGATACACATAATCAACTAGCATATACCTTCACAAAACCATTGCCTAAAGGTTCACTCTATAAGATACAAAGAGAACTTGACATTTTAAATGAAAATGATCTCTAAATTCAAGGTATATATACTTTGTAAGTCACTTCTCTTCAAAATCTAAAATCTTCACTTGATAAGTTGATAAAGTTGATTCTTTGATGTACATGTGATTTCTAAACATGGATATGTGCTCTAAATATTGTCTTTTTGTGGCAAAACATTGAGCACTCGTATGTATGGTATTTACTTAATGCCCAAAATTTAGAAGCTTTCATTGGTTATAATGGCCCAATCTATCCTAATTTAGTTAGGGTATTTTACAACAATCTTAGGAAGGAAGGGGTTTAGTTGGTGTCTTAGGTAAAAGGCAAACACATTGAGTTAGAAACTCAAACAATTGGAGAAATTTTGCAGCTATACCATTTGAAAGCCAAAAACATAGGCCTGATAATTTGTGTGAATGGGAAAATATTAGCAAATATGATGCTTATATTTCATTATGTCGATTTGACAAAAACACTATGAAACATAAACGGGCACAGGCTGGTTCTGAATTTGCTAGGCAACGGTACGGAGTTGGAAATCTGAGCATTGGCAACAGACTGTTGCATTATTTTCTAAGCTACAATCTAGTTCCTAATGCCGACAATTATTCTCAAATATCTGAATTGGAGTTTCAGATCATGTTCTTCATGAAAGAAGGAACTTATCTCAAATGGTATTACTTTGTCTACTCTATCATGTTTGCTTCCAAGGATGCTATTGGTTTACCATATGTAAAAGAGATCACCAAAATATTTGTAGTCAAATACAGACTCAAGTGCGTAGCAAAAATTGAATATTTGTATTCGACTATGAGATGGTGTTGCCAAATACAAATGCTAAGTCAGTAGCTAAAACTGCACTTTTGTATTCGACTACAATATGATGTAGCCGAATACAAAACCAAGTCAGCAGCAAAATTCAACCATTTGTATTTGATTACAAGGTGTTGTATTCGAATACAAGGTTAAAATTTTCAAATAAAAAAAAAAGTTACAAAGGTGTATTCAACTACATTCCTGTTGTAGACGAATACAACTTCAAAACAATGCAATTTTTGAATTCATATTCATCTTGGATCAATGGTTGACTTTTCAAAAGGTAAAAATAGAACATTAGAGATCAAAAGTCTACTATAGCCTCTAGACATACCTGAATGAAAATGGGATTCCATTTCAAAGGATTTTGTAGTGGGACTACCTCATACCCAGCCAGGGTGTGATTTCGTTTGTGTAATTTTAGATAGATTGACTAACCTAGCCATTTCTTACTTGTTATGACTACCTACAATACCCCTAAGTTAGACAAATCATTTATAAAGGAAATATTAATATTAAATGGGGTACCTCATAGTATAATATCATATGGGGACCCCAAATTTACCTCCATATTTTGGAAAGTCTTTGAGGACTAGACTTTGAAAGGATAATCTAGACTTTGAAAGATATGTTAAGGGCTTGAATTTTGGAGGATGGGGGATGTTGGGACGCATACTTGCCTCTAGTAGAACTTTCATACAATAACTGCCATCATGCTAACATAGACAGGACATCATATGAGGCATTGTATGGAAGGAAATGTAGAACACCTTCGTGTTGGTCTAAGGTAGGGGACAAGGGGATTTTGGGGCTTGAGGTTATCCAAGAAAGCACTAAGAGAATTATGATCATTAAGAAGAATTTGAGCATTGCCAAAAGTAGGCAGAAAAGTTATGGTGGCCATAGGAGGATGCCCTTAGAGTTTGAGGAAGGTGACCATGTATTTTTAAGGTTACCCCTACTGTTGGCATTGGAAGAATATAGCAAGTGAAGAGTTGATAAATTGCCATGATGCGTGGACCTATAAATACACACAATACATCATCTTTTATAATATATTAAAAATTAAAATATTTTACATTATTAATTATTAAATTTATTTATTAATCATTTAATAATTAGTGTTATTTTATAAAAAAAAAAGAATATGAGTAAAAATTAAAAGAAGAAGGGGTTGGAGGTTTTTGAAAAACTTTTCATTCTTTTAATGTTGATTTGACATTAGAGACTCAAGTTGATCCTCTTTGATTTTACAGGGCCTAAATCTAAACAAAAACACTTACAGTGGCTAAAATAACAAAATAAAAATAAAAAGTGTATTTATAGGGACCAAATACATATTTAAACCAATAAGAAATGTTCAACGGTCAAAATAAGGAATTTCTTCCATTTCTATCACTTTTATCCCATTTCTGAGTAAACACAAACCATTCTCTCATTGTTTCAATTCTACCCGTAGCCAATTTGAAGAACTCACCAATACAATGTTCATCATCTTCTCCAAATTCTTCCATTCTTATTTGTAACAGCCTGCTCTTGTTTTTTTTTTGTAAAAAAAAACAAAAATTGAATTTCAAAAATTGAGAAATAAAATTTTTTGAATAAAATATTTAAGTCATAAAATAACGACAAAAGTCAACAAATATTTACAAGCAGCGGAATTAGTTTTTGAAATTAAAAAATATCCAAAGCATTTAAAAAGCAAAATACACCGGAGCTATTAGACCTATCATACATAGCTCATATTCATGGGGTATTCTCGGCAGACACCTGTACAAAAGCACTACCCCAAAATTTTTAACTTCCCCATGCAGCATCTAAAAGTGGGACAAGAATCCATCTAAATAAAAGTCAAGCTGACAATATGAGGTATAGGTACAGTCTTCCAAATTGAAATAAATACATCCACAAAAGAAAGACAACTAGCCCTTATACAAGCATCTAATCGGATCATGCTTCCAAAAACCTATACAACCCAGGTAATCTCCACGCGCCCTGCATGATCCTTCTGACACAATATCAGTCAGGTATGAGTAACTACCTTCCCATCTCCAGGGTACTAACAGGTAGGATCATCCTTATTCTCATCTGAGGGCAAAGCCCAGATTTCCACAATAATTGTAAATGGTCACCAACTGAAATTAACAAATATCACAAAGCATTTAAATTTCAAATGAAGAAAATAACCTTTCAACTTAGCATACTCCTTGAAAGGGTTTTCATATGTCAAACATGCATAATCAAAGTTGAAAAATGAAATTTTTAACAAAACTACACTATCGTATTCAAATACAACATCCATGTATTCGAATACAGTGCTAATTCATAAGTCAGTAGCAAAATCAGGACTACTGTATTCGAATACAACATCCTTGTAGCTGAATACAACTACGAAATTAGTGAAAAGTCCTTCACAACTGTATTCGACTACCTCCTGGCGTAGGCGAATACAAGTGCTTAGTTAGTAGCAAAACTCAGAATACAATTATCGAATACAAGCACCTCGTATTCGAATACAACCGCAGAATAATGCAGATTTCAGTTTTGAAAAGGTTTTGCAATCAATCAACACTTACACACAAATCCAAACAATCACACTTACCAATTACGGCATAATCACAAACAACGACTAAGTATGTAATGTTGGTGTAATAGCCTCTATCCTTAGGAAGTTATACACAAGATTATTAACCAAATTATCCAATTTCTTCCTAAGTGATGAACTTAATATTAAAACCAACTTGTTTAATATTAATTCCAATTTAACAGTGATAGATTCAAAAGAGTATTCAAAACAGAGATTCAAAAACCCATGTATTATCAAGATAAAGAGTATAGAGATAGAGAAGTGTGCACCAGGGATTTTTATACTAGTTCGACTATCGATTCGATAGTCTACATCTAGTCCTAAAATCACTTAATGCTTTCAGACTTCACTAGAAATAATTTGAGTATGTTTACAGACTTTCCATCACTTCAATGCCTATACATCTAACTCAACATCAAACTACAACAACAACCAATCTATCCTTAAGAACTATTCGCCAAGCTCTAGCAAGATCAGATTGAGATCTCTTTTAGATGATCACACACACTCTAAAAGATGACCACCAGTTTCAAAATACTGGATTTCAACAACAACCAATCTATCCTTAACAACTACTCGCCAAGCTCTAGCAAGATCAGATTGAGATCTCTTTTAGAGGATCACACACACTCTAAAAGATGACCACCAGTTTCACAATATTGGATTTCAACAACACTTTCATTTACAAAGGTTGTTCTTTCAAAAATAACTAAGAACTCTTGATTCAATCACAATGAATTATCACACTAAGTATTTGCCAATAATATTTGTGAGTTACAAAAAAAATTCTCAAAGTATATTTTTCGAAATAGCGAATGAAAACTTTCAGTTTTCTGTTGTATTGTTCTGTGTATGTTATTGAAAATTGTGATTGATTCAGCTTATATAGTTTCAGAAAATCTTTAGACAAATCGATTTCCCAATCAATTTTATTAATGTGTATTACCAGCTCAATCGATTTCCTAATCGATTATCGCGTTTCTTGTTTTTCTTGAATCTTGAAATAGATGAACTAATCGATTTGCTAATCGATTTTTTTAATGCATATATCAGAAACTGATACTCAGTTTATATCAGAGTCAATTGACTAATCGATTATAGTTGTTTTGTTCAAAATGTGAGATCAAACAATTGATTACTCAGTCGATTCACTTTCATTAACATAATCGATTTGGCAATGGGCTAAATTCTCCCTGTAACTCAAACATTTACTCCAGTCGATTTGCCAATCGACTGACTTCTCCCAGTAACTCAAGTTTTTAATTAAAATCGATGTGCCAATCGATTATGCAATATGTTTCTGATAAATGATGAACTAATTCATTCATGTAATCGATTAACTAATCGATTAGTAAAAAGTTTGTTACTTAAGAAAAGTATAACAATCGATTGTCCAATCGATTTCTTTTAATCACAGAACACAGGTCTGATGAAAAACATTTTAGTAATCGATTTGCCAATCAATTAACTCATTGGAAGTTTTGTTTTGTCAATCAGAAAATCGATTAACCAATTGATTTGCCAATCGACTGTCCAATCGATTTCTTTAATCACAAAACACAGGTCTGATGATGAATCTACCTAATAAACACTATGACCAATAGACAAATTTACACATAATCTTCAAGCCTTGTATGATATGATCAATCTTTGCTTGATTGCTTGAGATCCAAGATTTGTTCAAGTGTAGTGTTTGATTCTTTCGCATAATCTTCAAGCCTTATGATATGATCAATCTTTGCTGAAATGTATCTCAACTCAAACTATTAAATTAATCAGATAATGCATATACATTGTATGTTTGGAAGTTATATCCAAATCAATGTCAAGGAGGCATATATCTTATAATCTCCCCCTTTTTGATTAATTGACAAACATACAATTTAACTTTGAGTTTACATTTCAAAACTTAACTTTATAATAACTATTATTTAAAATCTCCCCCTGAATTATAGAATTCATGATTCATTTCAACAACATAAGCACAAGTTATTCAAATTCATTCAAATTTGGTATCAGAGCACATAATCATATACATTGATTCATTTTAACAGCATAAGCACAAGTTATTCAAATTTGGTATCAGAGCACATAAGAGCACATATTATAGAGCACAGCATCAGAGCACATAAGCACAAGTTAAATTCATTCAAATTCTCCCCCTTTGTCATTAAATTCAAAAAGATAATACAAGAGAGAATGATGATTCAAAAGCTATTGCATGAGATATATACTAAAAAATTACAAAACACCAAAGAAAACAAAAGCCTAAACACCTAATCTAGGACTGTTCCTCATTATCACCAGTGGGAGAGGTAGAGACTGCTGTATTAGCCTCAGCAAGTGTCTCCTCACCATGAGGTTTAGAACTATCAAGGTTGATAGGGGTTGGTTCTTCAGTTGTTTGTGTGTCAACAACATTCTGTGTGCCAATGTCAGCTATATCTTCAAATGACATCTTGAGACCCAAATGGTCTTGGATGGCATCTACATCTTGAACAACTGAGTTGAGGGTTGCTTGGAGTTTCCTAAGGGAGGCTTCCACTTTAGCATTGTGAGCAGTCTGAGACTCCATAAGTTCCAGCAACTTAGCTAAAACCTCATATTGGTTTTCAGCTTGCTCGAGTTGTTCAGCATTTGATTGAGCCCTTGTCCAAATACCATTGATCCTCTTCAATTGCATTTGGTTGACAATTGACTCACCAATAATTAGAGTTGTTTTTAATGGCTGTGTGTCTATCTAATGATGTTTCCCAAGCATCATCAGTAGAATCAGGATCTCTTCTACCATCAACAGCTTCTCCATAGAAGGACAATCCTAAAAGGTTGGAGAACTCTCTAAATGTCATAGAGATTTTCTTGCCTTTAACCTCAGACTCAAATCCAGTGTCTGTGAGTGTGAAGTTTGAGTAGAAGGCTCTAATCAACCTTGGATAGATTTCCAAAGGGCAGGAGAAGAAATCTACCAATCCATGAAATCTTAGATGGTTTTGGAAGGTGAATCCGTTTGCATCAAAGTAGGCAAAATCCAGAGTTCTTGCCTCATGGATTTTCCTCTTTAGGAATGCAGGGAAAAGAGCATAGTCCTCAATAGGTTTACCATTGGAAGGTTGAGGCTTCTTTGGCTGAGGGGAAGAAGTGGTTTTCTTCTTCTTTGGGGTTGGCTCCTTCATTGCATCACCCATCAGTTTTTCAGTTTGAGGAACCTTTCTCTTCTTGGTTTTTCCTTGATCATTGGCAATGGCTTTCCCTTTATCCTTTGCCATAATCTTATGAGTGGGTATAGAAACTCTTTTTTTAGGAGGGGAAGTAGGTGGTGGAGAAGGAGTTCTCCCACTAGAGGTTGAGGAAGAGGATGGTGATTTGTCACTTGTTTGTTTCACTCTTGCCATTTGAGAGATTTAGGAAGTTTGAGAAGTTTCAAGGAATTAGAGAAATCGAGTTTGGAGAGAGTTTGAGAAGTGTAAAAAGCACAGAGAAAACACAGAGAAGTTTGAGAAGTTTTAGAAGTTGAGGGAAAATGAGTTGAGAAATCGATTTAGGGTTTTAAGTAGTACTGTTCAAAGTCGATTTCTAAATCGATTTAGTTACGCATTTGCATACAAGACTTCGATTGCCAAATCGATTTTGTTACCATTATTGGAGGGAAATGAAAGGTTTCAGTTATAGTTTCCTCCAACGGCTAGTATTTTTTTTTGCAACAGTCATATTGCAAATCGATTCCCAAATCGATTTTCTTAAGTAAATGTTCAATGAATAAATCGATTTCCATATCAGTTCAGGAAAACATCTCATAACAGCATCGATTTCCAAATCGACTTACTTGGCTTGCAGTTTTAATAATTTAACAAAATCGATTACCAATACAATGCTCGGGTTTGAGTTTGGAAAATTTCTCAAATATTTGGATTTCTGGGAGAAATAATCGATTATGAAACCGATTCTTTAAAACGATTTTCCAAATCTTCAATCGATTCACCAATCGATTAGATTTATGTATACTTCAGCATTTATTGCTACCACAAGTCACTAAATCGATTATGAAATCGATTATCGTGTTTTATATTTTGACAATTGAGACACTGTGTAGCATAAATCAATTATGAATTCAATTTTGTAATGCTGATTTGAAATTTTGACACAGGATAATCAATGTATACATCGATTTATCTATTGCAAGCTAGTTAGTTTAGAGGAAACATCGATGTCTCAATCGATTTTTCACATAAATCATATTTCATTTTGATCTATTATTCCAAGTTTCATTCTAATATAGAAGAAATTTTCTTTAGGTAGAGCTTTGGTAAAGATATCAGCTAATGGATCAGAAGTATTAATAGATTCAAGCATGATATTACCATTTTGGGATTGATCCCTAATGAAATGATGTCTATTCTCTATATGTTTTGTTCTTGAGTGCATAATAGGATTCTTTGTGATATTTATGGCACTAGTGTTGTCACACATTATTGGAACAGTTCAAAGATCAACACCAAAGTCAAAAAGGTGTTGTTTCATCCATAATATTTGTGCACAACAACTTCCAGCAGTGACATATTCAGCCTCAACTGTTGAAAGCGCAACACTATTTTGCTTCTTGCTATGCTAAGATACAAGTGAATTCCCTAATAGATGGCAAGTACTAGATGTACTTTTTTTTGTCTAATTTGCAACCAGCAAAATCAGAATCAGAATAGCCAACAAGAGTGCAAGTTGATCCCTTAGGATACCATAATCCTAGATTTTTTGTTCCTATTAGATATCTAAAAATTCTTTTGACTGCACTTAGATGGGATTCCTTAGGATTAGCTTGATATCTTGCACACATGCAGACACTAAACATAATGTCAGGTCTACTAGCTGTAAGATATAATAAAGATCCTATGATGCCTCTAAACATGGTCATATCTACATATTTTCCCTTCTCATCTTTATCCAAATGACAAGCTTGACTCATGGGTGTATCAATAGATTTAAATTTATCAAAGCCAAACTTCTTTAAGAGATCATTACAATACTTGGTTTGACTTAGGAAAATACCATTCTTGCTTTGATTGATTTGAAATCCTAAGAAGAAGGTTAATTCTCCCATCATGGACATTTCAAATCTTCCTTTCATCATGTTTTCAAATTCTTTGCAAAGTTTACTGTTTGTGGATCCAAAAATTATGTTATCAACATAAATTTGGACAAGAAGAATGTCTTTTCCCTTTTTCTTTATAATGATTGTTTTATCAACATTTCCTCTTACAAAACTTTTGCTGTAAGAGGAAATTACTGAGTTTTTCATACCAAGCTCTTTGAGCTTGTTTCAATCCATAGAGAGCTTTTGTTAGTTTATAAACGTAGTTTGGAAAAGCAGGATCCTCAATCCTGGAGTTTGACTAACATAAACCTCCTCTTGGATATCTCCATTCAGAAAAGCACTCTTTACATCCATTTGATACAATTTAAAATCCATGATACAAGCATAAGCAAGCAAAATCCTAATTGCTTCTAATCTGGCTACAGGCGTATAGGTTTCATCATAATCAATACCCTCCTCCTGGTTGTATCCTTTAGCAACTAGTCTAGCCATATTTCTTGTTATTACTTCATTCTCATCCATCTTATTCCTAAACACCCATCTAGTTCCAATAATATGTTTGTTTTCTGGTTTAGGAACTAAGATCCATACTTTGTTTCTCTCAAATTGATTAAGCTCTTCTTGCATGGCAATTATCCAATCATTGTCCAAGAGAGCTTCTTTTATATTCTTAGATTCTACTTGATAAATAAACACTGTGAAATTACAGAAGTATCTAAGAGATTTTCTAATAGCAACCCCTTTAGAAAATTCTCCTATGATATTGTCAATAGGATGGTTTTTGTTGAATTTCCACTCCTTAGGTAAGTCATCTACCCTTATAGGTTCTATATAATTAATGTCAGTTGGAGGTAATATTTCATTTGGTTCTTTTGGATCTGATTCTACAATTTCATCAAAAGAATCACCAACTGTAAGAGGGGTACTGTTCAAGTTTTTGGTATTTGCATCCAAAGACTCTAAAATAGGCAATGTTTGGTTTTCTACCTTTGTATATTTCATAGGGTATTTTTCTAAGTATAGGCCTAATAAGAACTCTATTTATCACATGAGTAGCTGTGTTTATTGCATCAGCCCAAAATATTTTGGAAGATTAGAGTCATTAAGCATTGTTCTAGCAAGTTCTTCTAGAGATCTATTCTTCCTTTCTACAACTCCATTCTGTTGTGGAGTTCTTGGGGCTGAGTAAATGTGGTGAATTCCGTTTTGATCACAATAATTATTAAAAAATTCATTTTGAAATTCTCCAGCATGATCACTCTTAATGGAAATTATTTTCTGATTCTTCTCATTTTGAACTTGATTTGCAAATTTTTTGAAAATTGAGAAGGCATCACTTTTGTGAGACAGAAAATAAGTACATGTATATCTAGAGTAATCATCAACTAAAATATAGCCATAAAGATTTCCTCCAAAACTTTTTACTTGAGAGGGACCAAATAGATCCATGTGAATTAATTGTAGAACTCTATTATTTTGTACTAAGTCTATTGATGGGAAAAAGGACTTGGCCAATTTACTTTTCTCACAAGAGTCACATAATTTATCCTTAGTAAATTTTCTGTTTGGAAGACCTAGCACTAGTTGTTTGCTAACAAGTTTGTTAAGATGATTTATATGTATGTGAGCTATTCTCTTGTATCACAACCAATCTTCATCAGATTTAGATAACAAACAGCAAACATTATTTGCAGGCAAAGAGTCAAGATCAATCATGTATATATTATTTACCCTTTCACTTATCAATTTTATGCTATCATCTTCCTTATGCTCAAATGTACAAGTATGTGATGTAAAATATACCTAGTATCCTTTATCGCAAAGCTGACTAATGCTAAGCAAGTTGTGTTTCAAACCTTTTACATAGAGAACATCCTTGATTACCGTTGTTGATTCACTCCCTATGTCTCCAACACCAAGTATTTTACCTTTGTTGTTGTCACAATACTTTACATATCCTCCGTCTTTTAAATTCAGAGACAAGAATTTTGATTTGTCTCCAGTCATATGCTTGGAACATCCACTGTCTAGGTACCATGAGTGTGTTTTGGATGTCAAGCATATCTGCAAAACAGAATTTAGACTTTGGTTTTAGGTACCCAATTTGGATTGCGTCCTTGAGGGTTAGTCTCAATCATAGGTTTCTTTACACTCCAAACTTGTTTCCATCCCTTGTTAGCAAGCTTTTTCAATTTACAATTAAAAGAAATATGTCCCTTTTTGCAACAAAAATGGCATGAAAAAGCAGAGGATGGACTTTGAGTTGGTTTAATGAAAACATCATGCATTTGCTTTGATCTAACAAATTTATGATTTTGTTGAGCATTCTTATTTGGTCTATAGCCAATTCCAAATTTTTTATTATGATTCTTTTGAGCATTCCCATTTGGTCTATAACCAATTCCAGATTTTTCATTATGATTCTTTTGATTGCCAAGAAGAACATTAAGGTTGTTTCTACCACTAGTAAATTTTTCTAAATCAAATTGTAGTGATTCAACCTTTCTTTCAAGTTCAATAAAACTAGTGAGTTTATCATGTGCTTCCTTTTTCAAAAGTGCATTCATGTCTTCAAGCAACTTATGATCTTTTTTGATTTCTTCATACATCATGCACTGTTTTTCTAACATTTTCTTAATGCAAATCAATTTTTTGACTACCTTAATATGTTTATCATGCAATTCATTGAAAGCATAATTCAACTCTTCATAAGAGGGATTAGAGTTAGTACTTACATCACTATCTGAATCCGAGTCAGTGTTGGCCATTAGACACAAGTTCGCTTCTTCTTCTTCTGAAGATGCAGAAGATTCTTCATCATTGTCATTCCAAGCTATGTAGGCTCTTTTAGTTCTTGAAGATGGTTAATCCTTGACTTTAGCTTTCACAAACTTGTTTCTGTTTTGTAGTTGCAAACATTCAGATTTAATGTGGCCTGTTTTTCCACATTCATAGCAGGTTATCACTTTGCTATCATTTGTCTCATTCTTGCTGAAGCTTTATGTCCTTGAATTGGATGATTTTCTTGATTGGTTTCCTTTCTTTTTCAAAAATTTCTTGAACTTTCTGATCAGCATTCTGATTTCAGGTTCTTTATCAGTTTCACTCTCGGAATCATCAGTACATGTTTCTGGTTCAGATTTTACTTTATGAGCTTGAGCTTTCAGAGAAAGTCCTTTTCTTTTCCGATCACTTTACTCTGCCTCATTCAACTGTTGCATCTCCATTTCATGTTCTCTGAGTTTTCCAAAGAGGGTGGTAGTGGTCATGCTTCCAAGATCCTTTGATTCAGCTATTGCATTGACCTTAGGTTGCCATTCTCTTGTCAAGCATCTCATTACTTTATTTATTTGTTGCTCATTGTCAATTAGTTTCCCTAGAGCATTCAGATTGCTAATGACATGTGTGAACCGTGTCTGCAAGTCATTGATTGACTCATCTTTCTTCATATTGAAGAGTTCATATTCATGCATCAGAGTGTTAGTTCTGGCCCTCTTGCCATCAGTTGTGCCTTCATAAGTTTCTTGGAGTGTATCCCATATTTCTTTGGCAGTTTTGCAATTTGATACCCTGAAAAACTCATCAGCACTCAAAGCAGAAGTTATTATATTTTTGGCTTTTGCATTATAGCCAACTTTTTTCTTATCACCATCAGACCAATCAAATATGGGTTTCAAGATTAATGATTCACCAGTACCAGCAATTTTAGGCACATAAGGACCATTTTCTACTGTATCTAATATGTCAAGACCACTTGCCTCTAGAAAAATAAGCATTCTTTCTTTGTGGTACATATAAGCAGACCCATTAAAGGCAGGGGGTCTAGCTAGAGAGGCACCTTCGCCCAGGAATTCAATAGAGGTCATTTTTTTTTAATAGTCTAAAAGATTAGGCTCTTGATGCCAATTGTTGGTGTAATGGACTCTATCCTTAGGAAGTTATACACAAGATTATTAACCAAATTATCCAATTTCTTCCTAAGTGATGAACTTAATATTAAAACCAACTTGTTTAACATTAATTCCAATTTAACAATGATAGATTCAAAAGATTATTCAAAACAGAGATTCAAAAACACATGTATTATCAAGATAAAGAGTATAGAGATAGAGAAGTGTGCACCAGGGATTTTTATACTGGTTCGACTATCGATTCGATAGTCTACATCCAGTCCTGAAATCACTTAATGATTTCAGCATTCACAAGAAATGATTTAAGTATGTTTACAAACTTTCCAGCACTTCAATGCCTATACATCTAAGTCAACATCAAACTACAACAACAACCAATCTATCCTTAAGAACTACTCGCCAAGCTCTTGTGACACCCTAAACCCCAAAATTTTTTTTTTTTTTTTTAAGATAAAGAATATCATATAATCATAAACATGTCACATAAATTCAAAAATTCCATCAACATAATGAAATCGGAATCATAATATCAAACAACAAAATCCTGTTTTTAAAGTACACATACTTATGTTTTAAATTTAGTGTAAATAAAGTCCCCATCCGATGTCACTATCAGAGTGGGAATTTCCAAAATAAAAATACTCAAAATAACATCAGTACAATGCATATAAATAGAGTCTCTAAGACATGACGGCTTCCGCCTCTCTGATGGTATTAGTCATCACCTGCAACTTACAGCTCGCCTGCGTCCGTCGCAAACGCCAAACACAAACAACGAGGGGTGAGTATCGAAATTAGGTAACAGTATAAAATACACGAGGAGAACACGCAAACATTCAAATTATCACAATCTCCAAAAAAGTCAAGTGTATAATATCAGCGACTTATCAAATCCATTCATAATAAGACAATTGAAATAATGAAATGCTATGCATGTCCTATACTCTATACTTCATCATTTGGTACCATTCTACTATGAAGTACTTGGTTATGAGGCCTGATACTATGCCACTACAAGAGTGGACGGACAATTCATGAATGGCCAAGTCCTCATAGATCCCCTTAACTCAACCCGAGACACATATACGCGACAGTCGGGGTACTCTTGTGTTGCACGGTAGGTCCCGGCCTTAGGGAATAACCCACTAATCAACTTAGGAATTCCCCACTAGGTGTACCCCCAAGGTCTATCAGTCTTACCTTATAGTTCGACTGTAGCCCTCCACGATCAGACTCATTCTGTTGTACTTCCTCGAATCACTAGGTTTGTCAAACCCTCCCTATATGATGACAAAATAACCCTAACTCCAAAATCTAAAACACATGTCTCAAACTTACTCGATCATCACAACTCAATAAGTTTCAATTTGACTTCATAATATTTCATCATGGTTTATCTTTATCAGTCAATCACAATAAAATCACAATATTTGGTTTACACTACTCACAATACACAATTCAATTGCATCAATCACATAATAAGGAATTTCAACAGGTGGCACATTTTAGTAATATCACAAATTCATTCAAATGTCAAAAACATTCAAATACATATCATTCATACATTAACAATCAGTATAAGATTTCATAAAATCAGACATAATGCAATCTTGATATAAATTCACGACAATTCTATAGGTTGCTAAATTATATTTTAGTCCTCACTATTACTATTCACATTTTATTAATTAATTATTATTACTCAATAGGCTCAACTGTATGTAGTAAGCCCCGAATGAACTTTTGGGAATTTCAGCATTCCCGTTCATCTCACGTTATTTTACATTCATAAAATCGAACCTCATCCCACCCCTTACCTCGACTGAAGATTCCGTCCAATGCATCATATATGCTAACGAGTCGTTTCTTTGTCGGTCGTCGTCTCTAATAGTCCGCAAAGGAAGTATAGTCACACAACCAACAAATACAAATAAATTACTTACTATGAATAAATAAAGAAATAAATAAACAACAAAATAAATAATAAATAAACAAATAAGTAAATGAATAAATAAAATAAATAATAAATAAATGAATAAGTAAATGAATAAATAATAAAATAATAAATAAAATAAATAAATAAGTAAATGAATAAAGAAATAATAAATAAATAAGTAAATAAATAAATAAATAAGTAAATACTTTAATAAGTAAATAAATAAATAATAAAATAAATAATTAAATAAGTAACTAAATAAATAAATAAA
>JBBPBS010000206.1:3463487-3541168 GCA_037974835.1 Cicer judaicum
TGAATAAATAAATAATAAAATAATAAATAAATTAGTAAATGAATAAATAAATAGGTAAATAAATAAATAAATAAGTAAATACATTAATAGGTAAATAAATAAATAAATACGTAATAGAATAAATAGCTAAATAATAAAATAAATGATAAATAATTAAATAAGTAAATGAATAAATAAATAATAAAGTAAATAATAAATAATTAAATAAGTAAATGAATAAATAAATAATAAATAAATAAGTAAGTAAATGATTAAATAAGTAAATAAATAAATAAGTAAATAAATAAATAAGTAAATAAATAAATAAAATAAATAAATAATAAAATAAATAATAAAATAAATAAATAATTTTCTTAATAGGAAATAGTATGTTAAATTCCAATAGGTTAGTTTAACACTGCTCAAGATTCGAGTCAATTGTTTCTAAACATCATGCAGTATTCTTTGCAATACAAACTTTTATGGATTTAAAATTTTAGCGTTCCATTATAACAATGTTGATGAAAATAGAAAAAAATTACAGTTGATTAACTATTCATGGCCAACATGATATTGTTTGAAGGTACATAATTCCAAATAACATATTCAAGAAAATTATATTCTAAATCCTAATACACAACTTATTATCAATACTTTAGAAAAACACACGCCAATAGAAACATTACAATATGGAGTGATCCAAGAATTAGTATTTGAGACAAAATAATATCTTTGAACTAAAGTGCTATAGGATTTAGGAGGCGTCCGAAAAATTTATGAATTTATCTTAGGATAAAAACACTTGTGCAAGTTTTCAAAGAACTAAATAAAATTGCTAATCATGTATAACATTTTATCATGTATAACATTTTATAAAATTGCTAACCAAATAAAACACTTGTGCTATCATATCATAAACACTAATCAAACTCTCCTAAATACTTGTTTTTATCTCATCTTCAAGGCTTAGAGCTAACAAGATAAACACCTACATACTCACACACCAATAGGCAAAAAGAATAATAATTTCCGCGTATACCTGGTTGTATTTTGGAAATGGAAATGGCTGTGCTTTGGAAATGGAACTAGAATATGAAATTGGAATTGTAAGTTGCAAATTGGAATCTGATCCAAAATGGGAGGCGGCTATGCTAATCTAGGATGCCTTAGCCATATATATGTATACGTTACATAGTGACCTAGGTTACTATTATTATTATTATTATTATTATTTATTATTTTTATGACTATAGTTATTATTATTATTATTAACCCATTTTATTAGTGCTAAAGATAACAATTAATGTAACGACACGAATTCGTTCCGTATATTATTTTATATATATATATATACATATATATATATATATATATATATTATTTATTTATTTTTGTAAGGTAAATATAGTTATTAATGAGTTAATTCAATTACTACGAAAAACACACAAGACACACCTAAATAAATTAAAACACATATTAACACTCATATATAAAAATAAAAAAAAAAAATAAAAAATAAAATATAGTATTGTATCATTATACTATTTAAAATAAGGTAAAGAGAAATTGGGGTGTTACACCTCTAGCAAGATCAGATTGAGATCTCTTTTAGATGATCACACACACTCTAAAAGATGACCACCAATTTCACAATACTGGATTTCATCAACAACCAATCTATCCTTAAGAACTACTCGCCAAGCTCTAGCAAGATCATATTGAGATCTCTTTTAGATGATCACACACACTCTAAAAGATGACTACTAGTTTCACAATACTGGATTTCAACAACACTTTCTTTTACAAAAATTGTTCTTTCAAAAAGAACTAAGAATACTTGATTCAATCACGATGAATTCTCACACTAAGTATTTGCCAATAATATTTGTGAGTTAGAACAATTTTTCTCAAAGTATATTTTTCGAAAAAGGCAATGAAAAACTTTCAGTTTTCTGTTGTATTGTTCTGTATATGTTATTGAAAACTGTTATTGATTCAGCTTACATAGTTTTAGAAAAATTTAGACAAATCGATTTCCCAATCGATTTTATTAATGTGTATTACCAGCTCAATCGATTTCCTAATCGATTATCGCGTTTCTTGTTTTTCTTACCAGCTCAAGCCTTGTATGATATGATCAATCTTTGCTTGATTGCTTGAGATCCATGATTTGTTTAGGTGTAGTGTTCGATTCTTTCGCATAATCTTCAAGCCTTATGATATGATCAATCTTTGCTGAAATGTATCTCAACTCAAACTATTAGATTAATCAGATCCTGCATATACATTGTATATTTGGAAGTTATATGAAAATCAATGTCAAGGAGGCATATATCTTACATGTAATACAATTATCACAGTATATCAAACATGTCACGCGTGTCAAGCACTCTAATGCAATGCGTATATGCCAAAATGCATGATTGTGGAATTCCAACTAAAACCCTCCTTGAAGGGGCGTAAATCATAATTGTACCGCATATCACAGGCCTTGTACTAATTACCAAGGTGCCACCCTTCATAGGCCCACACGATTTACTAAAGTGTCGTGTATCACAGGCCTTACATTGTTTTCGAGAGTGCAATCAGTCACAAATCAGCACATTCCAGAGTGCAATCTCTCACATATTAACACGACGCAATAATCCCCATAAGGATAAGATGAACCAACAAATCACATGCCATCATCTTGTGGCCCATCTAGTCACCACTATCACCATGGCCCATCCGATCACCAATGTACTATCAAATGCATGATCATACTCTGACTCTTTTCATCACAACCATTAAGTAAATGCAGCTATTAAAAGCTTCCCATTTTTTAATACTCATTTAACACTAACGATTTTTCAAATACAACACAAAGCATACTCAAGCATAGTTTTTCCCCCACCACACGTCAAATTTAATCTAGAATTTACATTAAATTCGATCAATTCAAATTCCACAAAATCCACACCAAGTTCAATCATCAATCACCCATAAATTTCCACATTTTCAAACATAAATCACGCCAAATTACTTTTCACAAACCATACCTCAAAGACATCAAATTTAATTTCCTCAATTCCCACATAAATGAATTAAATTCCTTTTCCACAAAACCACACATCAATTTCACCAAATTTCAACTCCACAAATACACATATAGCATCCTATATGCAAGCTAAAAATTTGGAAGGAGCTCTTACCTCTGTTGTAGCTTTAACAAGCGATTACGACACACCGCGATTAATTATGGTAAAATTTATGCTTGTTTCGTCGCTTCGAAAACTAGCTCACTAGCACCACAGCTTTCCCTTATATCACTTCTCACAAGGGTGGTTAGATCTAGAAGGAAAGTGAGGATTTGTGTTTAACGGTTTTGAAAACCACTAACACAGTTTCTTTGTTTTCGAAACAGAGAAGAAGAAGGAAGAAATTCACGAGGCAGCTGGGAAATCTTTTCTTTCTCACCCACCAAGACTTTGATTTCTCTTCTTAAAGCAAAATAAAACAAAAGAAAGGATAAATAAGAAGAAGAATGAATTCGCAAGTTCGGAAACTTTTTAGCTTTCTTATGTTCCTTTTCTTTCCTTTCATTCTCACGTGAATCTATATATATATATATATATATATATATAATCAAATCAAATAAATATTTAAATACTGTCACCCGCATCACCTCACTCACGTCTCAATCTAATTTACTAAAAATATCTACTCTCGTCGCAACTCAATTGATAGATGCTTTTTCAACAACAAGTGACATTTTAAAAAAAAATAGCCCGATGTTAAATTCTTTGTTACACAATTAAATTATTCTTTGACAAAATATTCATTGTAATAAATAAAATTATTCATCAACAAATGATATTAATCGGGTCTCGAAAATGATATTTTTGACATTTAACTCACAAAATACCATAAAATTGGATAAAAAGCCTAAAAAATTCAACACAAAATTCCCCAAAATACATAAATTACAATTTAAAGCTAAAGGTCTTACATTCTACACCCCTAAAATTAGTTTCGTCCTCGAAACTACGCATCGATAAATAACTCAAGATGTTATTCCCTCATCTTGCTCTCTAATTCTCAAGTCGCATCTCCAGTGGTTGGGTTCCAAATCACCTTGACCAATGATACATCCTTGTTCCTTAATTGCTTAATATTCATGTCATTAATTCTTACAGGTAATACTTCAAATGAAAAGTTATCCTTTAGTTGAATTGTGTTTGGTTTGATCACATGAGACAGATCTGTAAGGTATTTTCTCAATTGCGACACATGAAAAACATCATGAATATTGGGCAGTATCGGAAACAATGCAATCCAATAAGCAACATGTTCAATTCGTGTAGAAATCTAATATGGTCCAATGAATTTCGGAGTCAATTTCTTTGATTTCAAGGCTCTACTAACTCCAATCGTAGGCGTGACTCTTAGAAACACATGGTCACCCTATTCGAATTCTAGAAGTCTAAAACGCTTGTTTGCATAACTCTTCTAACGATCTTGTGAAATTTTCATTTTCTCTTTTATCTTCTTGACCTTATTTGTAGTTTGTTGTACCATCTTCGGTCCTATAATCATACCTTCACCGTCCTTATACCAACACAAAGGAATTTGACACTTGCGCCCATATAAAGCCTCATATGGTGCCATTCCAATACTTGCGTGAAAACTATTGTTGTAGGTAAACTCAACCAACGGAAGTACATCATCCCAACTTCCTCTATCATCTAATACACATGCTCTCAATAGATCTTCGAAGGATTGATTTGTCCTCTCAGTCTATTCGTCCATTTGTGGATGGTAAGCTTAACTCAATCTTAGTTTCGTTTATTTAAAATTTATATTAGTCACACAAAAGAAAAATAATTTACGCCAAGTTTCACTATGTGTCATTTTTTTTTTAAAAATCTAGAACATTTGTGGTAAAAATATTTTTCAGAAATCAAGAAAAAAAATATAACTATTTTAGAAGTCTTGGTGAGTTAGAAAATTTTGTATTTAATTTTATATACATGATTTGATTTGATTTCAAAATATAGGTTAAAAAAATTATTTTAAGAGTGTTTAAATATTTTAAGAGGTATTTTGGTGGTTAAGGTATTGGTGAATTTTTAGTAATCTTATTGATTTCAAAAATAATTTTAAAAAATCGCAAAATTTATTAAGAAGTAATCCAAGGAAAAGTTTGAAACTATGAAGAAAAATTATTTTATGGTATTAAAGTATTAGTGATCCTTTTAAAATAATTTAAGTATTATAAATTAAATTTTAGATTATTGATTAACAACTAAAATGATTTATGTACTACGAGATTTATTTTAGTTTTATGATTGTTATATTAACTTCGAGTAAAAATAGTTGCTTACTTTACCTGATAATTTAAAAATCTTTGTTTCAATTTTTGTTAAATGGTAAAGATTGATTCAAAAACAAAATGGTTATTTAATAATTTAATTGTGATAACTTTCTGGTTGTTGGATTGCTATGATAATATTCTACATCATGATGCCAATTATTGAATTTCTTATATGCATGTACATATGATTAGGTGAATGTGAAAGTGTTTATGTTTTAGATGTTCTAAGTATTGAGAATTTGTTAATAGTTTTTAGAGTAATTGAGAGTGTTTTAAAAGTGAAATAATTCTATATTTCTTTATTTAAATTGGTGATTCATATTGATGCAAGTCTTCTTTATTTTGTGGCTATAACTAGTTGTAAATTATAAATAAATTATTGGAAATGTGTAATTAAGTGGGTTTTTAACTTGAAGTAAGGAGTAGGAGTTGTGCCGCCGTCTTCGCACTCCTGAACCACATTAAAGATACTTTTAATTATCCATGTTTGAATTTGAGTGACTGCAATTATAGTTCCTTAAGTAGTTGAATACATTAGTAGGAGAGACTATGTACCCCGATAACTCATCGTCAATAAAAGAGACAACGATAACTCATTATTTTATGAGATGTACCTTTTAATTTTATTTTTTAAATAATTAAAAAAAACATATTCATTGCTTATATCAATTGAATGAATTTAATTATTAAATATATGTTATTGAAAAATTGTATCTCTATCATTAGTTTTTTTTTTTTTTTTTTTGCTTCCTCCTTGATTACATACAAAGAATATTTTTATAGAGCAATTGATTGTAAATCTATTATAATATTATTAAGTTGTTATATGTGTTTAATATTTTAAAAATTGCTCCCTTTGTTAGACCTAAGTTAAATTTGTTGAATGTTTGGTGATAGGATTTAAACTTTTTTTTAAGGAGTAAAACTTGTAATATTTGGGTTGAAAGAACTGGTTGAAATTTACAACGTACTTGTAATGTGTTTCATTTAACCAAACTAAATGAATTACATTATTATGGACAAAATTTATATGTCATGTTTTACATGTAAATTACAGTGAGTAACTCTATGGTATTTTATTTCATAATTGAATGATAAATGTGATAGACATTTTATTTCATAATTGAATGGTAAATATTGTGTTTAATTGATATATTTTGTCATGTTAGTCTATCATGCTATGCTAGTTGTTTTTTTTACACATTGTGCTTAATTGGAGATTGAATGTCTTAAATATGTTTATAGACTAAGTTTGAATCTTGAGGGTGGTAAGTTAGATATTAGTTCACTCCCTGCAAATTTTGAGGACGAAATTCTTTAACAAAGAGAGAGTTGTAACACCCCAAATTTTATAATAAACTATTTAAATAATTAATTTGAGGTTAAAATTATTTTATAATATGTGTTGATAAATTTTAGGATAATTTTTGTTATATGGGTGCAGTACGTTGTTTTACTCATTTAGCTATTCAGTTAAACACAATTTTCCTGATATTGTCCTGATTTTTAACATCCATAATTTCTCCCTAAAATACCTGATTTATTCCTTTACATAATTCATTATATTGCACCATTCTTCTTAATTGTAAGTCCAATTTGAGTGTAACCAACGCCAAAATGATCATGTGAAAAGTAGTTATATTATCCACTGATTAGTTTTATGATTTATGCTAATTATCTTTGATCGAATTTTGATTTTATTTTTTAGAGTATCTTCTCATAATTATTTTCGACATTTACTCATAAACTGTCGAGTTAGACCGATGAAGCAAAAAGTCACAGAACAAAGATTGTTTGCTCGTGGAATTGTATTCGTGTGTGAAAGCATTGAAATAAGGTAAGGGGTGAGAGAGCTTTTGAATTCATGACTATAATATATTGTGAGATGAACGGGAAAGCTGTATTTCTCAACGATTCATCTGGGGCCTGCTACGTACGCAATAGCCCTTGAGAGATAAATTAATTAATGTGCAAATGAGGAAATTGTGAGAATAAAATTTGGAAAAGAAATATTTATAAAGTATTGATTTTTTTAATTTTGTTAAATGTGTGCTATTTGATATTGTTGTAATATTGAGTGTCGAATGAGTTTTATGTATATGTTTCATTCGACAAGTTTATTTGAGGTGATAATAAAAAGTGAATTCATTTTGATACGTTTATGTGATTACGATGATGTATAATTAATAATAATGATGTTATAAATTTGTGACAAGTATATGTGATGATATATGATTGATGATAGTGATGCTATAAAATTGTGATGAGTTTATGTGATGAGATATGATTAATTATAGTGATGTTGCGAATTTGTGATGAGAATATTGAAGTTGCCTCATAGTTGGTCAAATAATTGTGATTCCAATTTGTGTTTGAGATGAAGGTCTTAATGGAGTATCATAGGCCAGAGAATTTGTGAAGTGAATATTATTTTGTCATCATATAGGTAAGGGTTGACAAGCCTAGTGATTCCAGGGAAGTACAACTAAATGAGCTTGATCGTGGTGGTATATTGTTGAGCATTAAGGAAAGATTGTTAGACCTTGGAGGTATTCGGATGGGGAATTCCTAGGTGACTTGGAGGTAGCAATCCAAATGTTGGGAGCTACCACATGTTTACCTCGACTGTCGCGTATATGTGTATCGGGTGGAGTTGAGGGGATCTATGAGGACAGGGACAATTTGAATTGTCCATCCACCGAGATGTTGGCATAGTATCAAGCCTCCTAACCAAGTACTTCAGAGTTAGAATGGTACGATTATGTTAAGTAGAGTCTAAGCTCATGCATAGCATTGCATTTCCTTGTGATTGTTTTGTTGTGATTGATGTGTTTCAAAAGTAATTATAATTACTCTTAGTTGATTTGATTCATATTATAATGAGATGATTATTTTACTTGAGTGACCTTGATGTTATAATATGATACTATTTTCTTAAATAGTTTGATATATCGTAATGTTATTATGATACGATCTATTATGATTGTTTGCGTGTTCTTCTTACTTATATTATACTATTAACATGGTTTCAAAATTCACCTCCTTCATTGTTTTAGTTTGAATAGTTTGACTCTACTTTTGTAAAATTGCAGTTATTACAAGTTAATGGGTGTTGAAATTCAAGTTTGGGAGTAGTTCGCTCTAATAGATGATACTGGAAAAAAGAGTCAAATGTTGTATTTTATTTATTTAATTAGAAACAACTCTTTTAGGAAAGCTCTACTGCTTTATAAGGGGAAAAGTTTAAATTGTGTCTTTTGAATTTTGAAAAATGTGATATCCTAAATTTGTTATAAAAATTTTATTTCAAAGAAAAAAAAAAGATGTTTTCTATCTGCTACGAATTAAATTTAAAAATTCTTGTATAAATCAATATATATTATTTTGGGGCTTAGGGTGTCACATGCACTGTCATGTACAATACCTCACCCCTATAATTTTTAGGCAACTTAGCTTTAGAGAGTATACACTTTACTCTCTTAGCAAGTGTTCGATTCATCCTCTCTACTCAACGATTCAACTGACGAATTTTAGAAGGAGTTTTTTCATGTGCTATACCCTGCTGTTTGCAATAGACATCAAAGGTTTTGCAATACTCACCACCTTTGTCAATACAAACACGTTTCAGCTTCTTGTTTGTTTGCCTCTCAACCAAAGCATAAAATTGTTTGAATATCTCCAATACTTTGACTTTTTTCTTCAGAACAGAAACCCATAGTTTCTTGGAACAATCATCAATAAAAGTAACAAAATAAAGTACACCACTAAAAGACTTTACCTTTAATAGGTCACAAACGTCATAATGCATCAACTAAAGCAACTCTGACTTTCTAGAGGGAGGATTCCTTTTAAAGGATACTCTAGTTTGTTTATCAAGTATGCAGTGAGAACATTTCTCCAAATCTACTTTCTTCAATCCCGAAAGCACATTCTTTTTTGCTTAACAATTTAACCCTTTTTCACTTACATGGTTAATCCTTCGATGCCACAAAGATGATTTCATATTCATGACATTCACACTATCTTTAGCAATTAAAGCTTTTGTCCAATACAGTTTACTAATTTTCTCTCCCCTAGTCACAACGAATTTAACTTTATTGAGTTTCCATTTTCCTGAAGCAAAATAATTATCAAAACCACTTTCGTCAAGGATAAGCAGAGAGATCAAATTGAAGTAAACATTTGGAGCATGTTTGACTCCTTTAAGTAACATTTGCATTCCTATGTTGGTTTCCAAGCATACATCACCTACACCAATGACCTTAGATACACCATCTTATCCATCTTCAAAACTCAAATGTCACTTGAAGTATAAGATGTGAATAACTCCTTCCTCGGTAGAACATGTAGTGTAGCACTTTATCAATTATCCACATTCTCTCACCAGATACAAAATTAATTGACTCACAGTCATGGAGAATAACAAGATCATCACTAGTAGTAGTAGTAACATGGTCATCGTCACTATCATCATCACGACTCCATTGTTTCTACTTACCCTATTGCCTTTGTTATCCTTTTTCCCCAAAAACAATTCTTCTATGTGTGCCATGTTCTTTGACAATAATAACACTCCACATTTTGTTATTTAGACTTGGACTTGCTTTTGCTATATTCTCTACCACCCTTTGGTCCTTTTTTCTAAAATATCCCCCTCTTTTCAGTGACAAGAACTTCATATTAAGACGAAGAATCATATGCATTCCTTCTAATATTCTCATTCAATTCACCACCCTTAGTTGTTTCCAAAGAAACAACACCATTAGGAGTTGAACTCAATATACAAACTCGAAATGTCTCCCAAGACTCTGATAAAGATAACATTAAAAGTAATCGCAATAGCTCATCAACAAACTTGATACCCATTCCAAATATTTGATCAAGGAACACTTGAAATTCACTCAAATGATCCAAAATACACATTGCCTCCTTATACTTCAAACTTATGAAAGTATTCAGTAAGAATAATTTATTATTCCATGATTTAGAGGCAAGCAAAGTATGTATCTTATCCCACATAGTTTTCGCATTTGATGTTCAAAATCTCATTCTTCTGTAGATTTATCATCCGACATCTTAGAACTAAAAATAGGAAGATGCATTTTCTTCACAAATAAAAAATCATTCTTCTTGCACTTCCACAAATGGTAATCAGTACCATTCAAGCATACCATCTTTATATTCATATATGCCTTTATCCTTCAAGCAAGTCAAATAACCCTTTAATCAAGAGCTCTAATGTCACTCTAATGGGAATAAATACAAAAATACGATAACAAGTAATACGCAACGGATATAAAACTCCCCCAACTTGTAAGAACCCGTGTGGAGAAACAACATATATATATGGTACAAAATTAATCAAAATAAAAGAGCGTAAAGAACTCCAATATTTTAATGTGGAAAACCCTTTAATACAAGGCTAAAAACCACGAGTCGTCCAGACCAAACAAATAGTTTCACTATAATCAAATAAGCATACAATAAAGTCTCAAAATGATGCACAAAGTGTTACAACCATCCAAAATCACAAAGTACGAAAGCTTACAAATGTAAAGCAAGAAGAAGAAAAACACTAAAAAACCTTATGTTGTTTGAGCACGATTCCTCCCCTCTCCAGAAATCATCTTGCTTATCTAACTGTTGAAAACAAAGACCTGAATGTTATGAACCTACTCCATTCCTCGTCCTCCAATCTATCCAACTCTATAGTCTATGGGTAAACATAAAAAATAAATATCAAAACACACTTTAAAAGGATCAATTTCAAAATTAGGTTAAAGAACGTACCATAAATAAGAAAAACTAATGTATGGGTAATTTAGACACTGTTCACAGAGTCATTTTGGTATTGGTTTCACTCAAACCAGATACGGTAAAGAAGAACAATGCAAAATAGAGAGTTTCATTAACTGAGAAGTTTAATATTTTGGAGAGAAAGTGAGAAGGTTAGAATTCTAAAAAAGGGTCTTAAAACTCAATGGGAGAAATAACATACTGAAATTTAGACAAAAACGAAAGAATTTTTTTTGCACTAATGACACTTTTCTTCTTTAACGATGCTATACTTCTTTTCGCATTTCACTGTTGCACAACCCTCTCTCTGTCCAATATCTCTCACTCTTTTTCTTATAATAATATCCCTACTTTATTTATTTATTTATTTTTATTAATATTCTTAATTTTTCTACCCACCTAACTAAAACTAAGTTATTATCACTAAAAATGCTCCTGCTACTTTCATTCTTAGAAAAAAATAAAAGTTATTATAAACAAATATTGATATTTTATATTAACCACTAAATCAAATAAATATATATAAAATAAACATAACATAGCAAACTAAACATCAACCACAATATTATTAATATCTCAAGATGATTAATTATAAAATAAATAATTAAAAAAGAAAATAGTAAAAAATAATTAAAACATATGCACACAGTTATTGTTTCATCAAATACACAACAAAATATCACAATAAATATTTATTACATATTTGCACGTAAAATTATGTAAAATCTTGTTTATTATAATATTTACACTAAAATGCTATTATTTTTTTTAAAAAAAATAAATAATATAACTAAACATAATATTTATAATCTATATTACTCTTCAAATTAAATATGTATACACTTATTAAACCATAGAAAATACATATAAAAGAAACTTAATCATGAAAATAATTAATGTATATTCTAAATAATTTTAACATTAAATTAATTCTTTAAAATTATATTTAATTAATAAAATAGTTTATTATAAAATTTAGTATGCTACCTGGTCAAAACTACATTTTAGTCAAATCATTAGAAAAATATAAAACATAAAAGACAAAATCTTTAAAAAACCTACATTATTTATAGACATTAATTTTAAAGTATAAAACTGAAAATAATCAGCATCAAACATAAAAATGTATTTATAATTTGAAAAAATGCATATATTTAAAGACATTTTTTTTTTGGTCAAATGGATACTTATATTTAGGATGGATAGAAGGGAGAAAGATGGATGTAACTCTTGTTGGTATTTTGCATCAACCGATGGCCTCTCTAAATCGAATGACCTTAAAATTCTCACTCTTACTAATTATAATTCTTGCATTCAAGTCATACGAAAAAGAAATATTTGCATTTGAGACTAAAGAGAATATCGTTTTGTGTCCTAAAATAAAAGTTATAATTATTAATGGATTAGATGCACCGATAACTCTCAAACGTCTCTGGTCATTGCAAATCTAAAGATGATGATCTTGGTTTTCACACACTCGAGTTTGGAGAAAGTTATGATTTTTCATTCAGACCACTTGTATTTCCAAGGTGGGAAGCAACATTATTCTTTTGTAGCTTTACATGGCCCACAAATACTCACCTTCATTATCTCGACGTTTACAATCAACGAAAAGATAAGTGCATCACTTACCCATGGAAAATATCGTCCAAAGATGGTTGTAAGTATAATTCCGATTTTAAAGACTTCGATATTTGTATTCCTTTTAAAAGTATCAAACTAATTGATGCAAATAGTACTTCCAAGATTTAACTTTTCATATGTAATTTCTTACAATTGAAATAACAATAATAATCCAATATTTTATTATTATTATTGATTGGTTTTTTTCTTTCCTTGTGTTTCGAAATACTCCTTTGTAACAAATTACAAGTACATGATTTACGGATATTTTTTTCTTATATTTTGTTATTTATAAAAACAATATCAGTCATTGTGTAAATAATTTTGTTACAAATTACAAGTACATGATTTACGGATATTTTTTTCTTATGTTTTGTTATTTATAAAACCAATATCAGTCATTGTGTAAATAATTTTGTTACTTCTTTGATGATGTTGAAATAATTAAAAATAATTGAATTCAAGTAATTAATAATTTTTAATTATAGACGAATTATTTAAAAGAGTTTAATTCTGTTGGATTCTCTGAAAATCAAAGACTACAAATAAAAGCTTTTTTACCTAATAAAATTAATCACAAGTAGAGTTTTTATTTTTCAACATGTAATAAAAGGTAGAGTTTTAATTTATAAATATTGAGAGTGTAATTATTTTTTTTACCAGTCAATAAAGGTTGTTAAATTAGTGCAAATTTTTTCTTTAGTATATATGCCTTAAAAGTCATATAAAAGGTGATTTATAATTTATTGACAATATAATTCTACTTTAGTAAAATTTATCTCTTATAAATATATGCCTATAACAAATTTATAATTATATATATATATATATATATATAATTCTCTGCTTAAATAAAATCACTATAGTTATCAAGCCACATGAATTTTGTTGATTATTTTATTTTATTTTTTAATATAATGTTTTTAAAATTTATGAAATACATCAATCATCACGTTCAGCTTCATCTTCTCTCTTCATCTTCAACTTAGAAAAATAAAAGATTTAATCCATGCATTTTACTTCCAATAATATCAATAGTCAGTATCTTTATCATTCAAAACTAGAAATCCCAAAAGTTGAAACTAAAAAATTACCAAATAAAAAACCAGATTTTTTGTTTCAACACAAAGCTAGAAACCCACAAATTCAAGATAAATAGGTCCCTCGATTTAGGCGTTTTTTCCATCTATTGATCATGTTGTTGGCGTTAATAGTGTTAGCAGGGTGATGCTTCTCAAGTTTATTATAAGCCTACTCTTTGTGTTGATGTTGTTAGAGATAGGTTACATCTAAAAAGTTATCAGAAGCACGTAATAAACAAATACAGGAAGTTAAAGCAAATCTATTTGTTATTTGTTAATAGAAAATACAAAAATAAATTTTTTTATAGTTATTTTTTACTCAAATTTTATTTTCAAAGTTTTCTTAAATTTTTATTTATTTATCAAAGTTTCGAGAAAAAAAAAATCGTATGTACAGAACGGATTCAAGAATTTTCAATGAGAGAACATAAAAATTATATGGGTAAAGTTTAGTTTTATAATTGTGGGGTAAAGGTAAAATATAAAATCAAATTTTCACAAAACAATCCAAAAGAGCTTTCGTGGATAACTCACCGACCCAGTTTGCCAACGTTACAAAAGCCAATTAGTAATAACTCAAGATCCCAGCATGAGTCCACATGCGTGAGTTCCTACCATGAACGGGAAAGATGGATTTTGTACTCCAATTGTACTTATACTCTCAAAAACTTAAAAACTTAAATTTGTTTCTTTAACTTTTATTGAATTATTAATAAAAAATTACTCCTAAATGTTACCCTCTCATCAAAAATTTTTATAAGGAATATTTTTCTCCTAAATATTCGGTACAAACTTTATAATTACTGGAAATTTTCTCTTTAAAATTTTCGGTGATTTTATTTGTTTATTGGAAATTTCGCAAACAAAATTTCCAGTACATCATTTATATTACCAGAAATTTTGTGCCTTAAAATTTCCTTTAGTTAATTTTACTCTATCAAAAATTTGTGTCTTAAACTTTTTAATAGTTAATTTTATTTTACTAGAAATTTCAAAATTTGAAATTTCCTGATTTTATTATAATATTTTTTTTTTGGAATTTTGTAACATATTTTATGTGTGTAGTAGGGATAGAAAAAATACCATTATTTATAGATTTGATTGAATCATTCACCATTTATCACATTTTTTAGTCACTAAAAGTTTTAATATTATGGGCAAGAGTAGAAGTTGGCCAACAAAATCGAGTAGTTGTTATCAGTACTCGCTCTGACATAGAGATTATAAAAAGAGGAAGGAAGTCAAAATTAATTCTTTGTTGTGATAAAGGTGAAAAATATAAGTCAAATAAAAGTAGCTCAAGGACTTCAACTAAAAGGTGACGTTGTGCTTTCAAACTTACATCGAGATCATTGAAAAATGATGAGGACTAAAATATTAGTTTAATGTGTGGACTTCACAACCATGAGTTGATGGCTACTTTTGAGAATAATGAATTTGTGGGACACTTAAAAGAAGAAGATAAGAAACATGTTGACGAGTTGACAAAACATCACATTGTACCGAGACACATTTTGTCATCTTTAAGAGATCAGGATAAAGATGAATGTAAGCACCGCAGTGTTTGTTGCCTCCACTTGGCATTGGAAGAAGTATCGCAGTAATGAGTCTACATCATGAGCTATAGCTTATGCAAGACGTTTGCAACATTGGGGTTCATTAGATTTAGAACATACATCGAATTATATGTCTTTGGCAGATGATTGACACTTTTAATTTAAAATTTTATTTCTTATATATGCAGTTTTCAATTAGTTAGTTTGTTTCCTATGCAATTCACATTCCTTATTGTAACAAAATTCATCCACATAATATACAAAAGATTAAATCATTTAAACTTTTAACAAAATAATTCTAAAGCAATAAAGCAAAGTGAGAATAATAAGTCAATCGAGATAAGTCTAAATAAATAAGTTTAAATAATAAAGTTTGAATAATAAGTCAATTGAGATACGTCTAATTAAATAAGCTTAAATAAATAAGTCTGAATAATTGAATAAGACAATAAAAATAAAAATATAGTACTAATGATAATCTCCTCCTCTAGATATGTGTAAAGCTCTCTTTAATAAGACATGTATCTCATCTTTAGGATCTAGCCTATGTAAATCTAAACTCTGGTGTATAAGACCATCCATTAGTTGACAATGTGTATACCATTCACCATGAGTAGTATCGGGACTAACATCAAGACTAGGAGTAACATCATAAATAAGACCATTACTAAATTCATAACTAGGATCAACACCAACATTGTGCCTAGGAACATCAAAGCATGGAGGTTCTCCAGCAATGTAGGGGATCATTGAAGGATGAGATATCCTATAATACCATTGAATGTATCCTTCAAAAGACTCGTGTGAATATGCAGTTGGATGAAATTTAGTATGAAGGGATCGTATAGAGTTTATGTACATACTTCATTCAACATCAACATCATGTACAACGAGCATCGATGGTGTAGGAGAAATATGCTAAGTATACCCATATTGCCATATGCACCGCTCTGGTAAATACGGTACCATCGTTGAACAACAATGAATGTATCATGTAAACATCAACATAGACTAAAATTATGTTGTGGAGTCCTCATTGTAATTTGGCGTCCAAATAATATCAATATCTCCCAAAGCCTCCAACTTTGCTCTATAGTATACAACATCCCTAGATGTTTGTTTTGCAGTACATCATAACATATGTAGCATTTAACATCATACAAATGTTAGGGAAATGTTTATAAATTCATGTATGTAAATGATAAAAAAAAAAAAAAAAGTACAGATAATTAAGTAAGCACTGTATCAAATAATAATATAATAAGTATACGCAATACTATAATAGTACCTCGAGTAGAGATAAATATCCTCCAATCAAGTATCAAGGTCTTGAAAAAGAAATAAATATTTTATAGATATAAGGGTAAAACTTTTATCAGCTAGTACGGTACACCCTACCAAATGAAATATATATGCCTTTGATGCACAATCAAATCTTCCTTCACAAAATTTCTTAAAGAATACAACTTTCAACCATTCAAAACTATATGAAGCACCTCTATTGATCCTAGTTTCATTCACAACTCCCAATAACTCAACGACAACAACAATGGTGAAATCTTTATTCACGTTAGCAGAAGGTGTGAAAAACTCTCCATAACATGGTATGCCTAAAAGGCCCCTAACATCATCAAGATTAATATAGTCATTTCACCAAATGGCAGAAGAAATGAGCTGGCACTACAAGAAATCCCCTCATTTGTGACCAACTTTACAAATATTTTGTGGCCGAAAAAAACCCTCATAAATTAGTGACCGAAAAAGCCCTCACAAACACAAAAATTGAAATTGGTGTTTATTTGTAGCTAAAAAAGCCGTCACAAAAGCTTTAAAATGTAGGTGGATTTTGTGGCTGCCTAAGCCCTCACAACATCACAAAGTTATGATGTTGTGAGGGCTTAGGCAACCACAAAATTCACCTAAATTTTTAAGATTTTTGTGATGGCTTTTTTAGCCATAAAATCAATCTTTTGTGAGGGTAAAGGCCGCCACAAAATCCCAAAGTGACGTTACCTTTTGTGGCTGCAAAGGCTGCCACAAAATCCAAAAGTGACGTTGCCATTTGTGGCCGCCCAGGCCGCCACAAACGTTTATAGCCGTTATCTTTTGTGGCTGCAAAGGCCACCACAAACTCCCAAAGGACCGTTGCCATTTGTGGCTGCCTAGGCCGCCACAAACGCCTGCCTTTCTAACTGTTTTGCCAGCCACCAAAGCCATACATTCGTTGCTCATTGTGGCTGCTTTGGCCACCACCAAGGATCAACCAAATTCTATAAATAACACTCCACCCCCTCTTATCATTTTTCACTTCTACCTTCTCTCTAAACCTTCTTTCTAAATTTTCTCTCCACATTCTCTCTAAAAAAATTATTCCTCCAAGCTTGCTTGAATTTTGGTAAGTTTATATTGTATTATATATTTAGTTTTTTATTTTTATTTTTGATTTGAAGTTATTTATGTAATTAATATTAATGATTTTTTATTTTGACAGTGGTGATATTGTGTTAATTACTTCGAAGAGTTCTAAGCTCTGTGAAATCTTCAAGTCAGACACTACCTGACATTAAGTTAATATTTTATACATTTTAAATTTAGATTAGTAAATATATATGTGATATTATAAATATATTTATATTATTTTTAAAATATAGAATAGTAAAATATGTGTTATTATAGATTTATTTATAAAAAAAATAGAAATTATGTTGTTTACATGATATATGATAAATAAAAGTTTGAAACACATGTAAAACTTATTGATTTTAATATAACTATTTTTTTAAAAAATTATTATTAAAGTTGATGATATTAATACTTTTTGTTAGTTATTAAAAAGAATTACAGTTGAGTTAATACAAAATATTTATATACTTTAACAATCTCTATTTTTGTTTATATATAAGGAGTTAATTATTTTAAGAAAAATTTCATTAAACATTATTTAAAAATTTATTTCAGATTATATAAAGTATGTCAAAATTTATATATAATGCTTTTAAAAAATAAAGTAATTAATATATAAACCATCGATATATATATATATATATACACACACACACACATAATTTATATATTTATTTAATTTTCAGAATAAATATATATATATATATATATATATACACATATATATATGGATATAGACTGTAGTTGGATGTACGATAGGAATTTTTCTGGAAGGAAGGGTCTGAAACAACGTTTTGCTAACAAGGTTGAAGACTTTCTCAATTTTGCGAGAGTGCGGAAAATTGTGGAAGATGAAGGGGGAATGAGATGTCCATGTTGTTTATGTCGATGTAGACGGTTTTAAAGTTAAGGTGAAATAAGAGTGCATTTATATGCAGATGGATTTATGCCTAACTACTGGATTTGGACGAATCATATGGAAGAGTCTCCAGCGGCGCCTAATACTAGTACATGTGTGGAGAAGAACATAGGTCCTTCAAGTAGTACTTACATGTTAGGTATAGATTATTATAACTATCAACACTTTGAGGTGATGAATGATATGATTTCGAATGCTGTTGGGGTTAATTTGTCATTCAATGAAGATCAATATAACGATACCGATGGACTTCCAAATGAAGAAGCTTAGAGATTTTATGGTCTTTTGAAAGAGACAAATAAACTGTTGTTTGAAGGATCTCCAAACTCAAATTTATCAATGTGTATTAGACTATTACGTCTAATGTCTGAATTTCATGTTTCTGATTTAGCTTTGGATTTGATGACTAAAATTATGCTAGACACAACACCTGTTAGAGATGGTTTGCCGCAAAGTTATTACGATGCTAAATGGTTAGTGTCAAAGTTAGGATTAGGTGTCAAGAGGATTGATTGTTTTGTTAAAGGTTGCATGTTGTATTATGATAGAGAATTTGGTATGAATATTGTATCAAAATTGCAGATAATGTTTGCATCAATACAAACTGCAGGAAAGATGACGTGATATTATGAGAATAGAAGAAATTCAGATGACTTGCAACATCCGTCTAATGGTCAGGCATGGAAACACTTTGATCAAATGCATCCTGATTTTGTGTCAGACCCATGCAATTTAAGACTTGGATTATCCTCTGATGGATTTATGCCTTACATACAAGCATCGTCTACTCCTTATTCTTGTTGGCCTATTATTGTTACTCCTTACAATCTTCCTCCTGATATGTGTATGTCTAAACCTTATATGTTCTTAGCTGCTGTGATACTAGCTCCTTCTAATCCTACAACTAGTATTGATATTATTTTACAACCTTTGATTGACGATTTGAAGAGGTTATGGAGTGGTGTCTTGACATATGATATTGGTTGGAGAGAAAATTTTATGATGAGAGTTGCATTGATGTGGACCATTAATGATTTCCCCGCTTATGGGATGTTGTCAAGATGGGGCACCCATGGTAAATTAGCTTGTCCTATTTGTATGGAAGATGCAAAAGCATTTACTTTAAAATTTGGCGAGAAGGTGTCGTGATTTGACTCACATCGTAGGTTTTTACCTGCTGATCATGCATTTAGAAGGAACAAAGCTGCATTTATGAAGGGCTATGCAGAAAGTCTAGGACCACCGTTTAGATTGACATCATAACAAGTTTGGAATAAAATAAAAGATATGCCAAAGGTACATATTGTTAATGGTGTGGCTTGTAAACCACAAGGTTACATTGTTTCAAAGTAAGCGACTAGATTAATTTATTTAATTACTAATTATACATTTGATTGCTTAATTGAATTATATTTTTAATATTTTTTAAATTTAAACAAACAACAAACTAAATGTACTTGGAAAAGAGAGCATGATGCTGTAGTTTTGGCTTCTTTTGACCATCGCTTTTCCAAGCGTTTGTCATCTATGTTGGCGTGCGCACGTAATAAGGGCTAGGAAAAATGCCCAAATTGGATTGGTGAAAATGTTTTGAGTGCTTTGTGGAGCAAACGGAACACAAATACGTACAAACAAAAGAGAGAAAAAGCAAAGATTAATAGAGCATCTGAGAGGGGTACTAGTACTCATAAGGGAGGTTCCATTTCTGCTGGAAAAATTAAATATTATATGGTAATTACTATTTATAATATATATATATCTATTAATTTATATTGAATTAATCATCACATTTCACCAACTTATAAACTTGACATTAATTTAATATTTTAAGAAAAGCAACTTGGAAGGGAGGTTACTCAGGCAGAGATACATCGCTATCTTCATGTTAATCCTGAAACAATTGAGTATACTGATGGATTATCAAAAATGATTTAGGTAATTATTATATATTAATTAGTCCTCTAAATTATTATATATTAACTAACTATTTTAAATTTTAATTTTTTTATTTTTTGTATAGGAACAACTTCAACTAGTCATGAAAGAATTGGATGATCATTAAGCTACTCTTCCTCCTGCTCAGCGAGCTGGTCCAATGCAGCGGAAACAATATGAGACCGCAAGTTTTATGAACATTAGTGGTGGCAAGTACAAAGGGCGTGTGTTGGGTGCCGGTAGTTTATCATCAACATTTGTGAAAGGTCCAATAGGCTATATTAAGACTGAGACGTCTTCTTCTTATGCCAATACGGATCGATCTCATCGTCCATCGATAGATAATCTTAACCAATTAAAGGAGCAATGGGAAAGTGAGCAAGAAGAAAAGATACAACAGCTGATACAAGCAGCAATTGAGAAATTGAATATGGAATGGAAACAAAAGTTTCAAGAGCACCAGCAGCAGTTTCAGCAGCAAGAACAATTTCAACAACAACAATTTTCATTTCCTCATGTGTTTCATCAGCAGTTCCCGCCTCGGCCTCAATACTTGCATCAACAACCACTATTCCAGCAGCAACAAAATTACTCTAAATACTCCCAGTAGCAACAATCGCCTCCAAATTTCCAACAGCAACACCAGGATCCTCCGAACTCTGCCTTCCAGCAACAAAAGTAGCCAAATATTTTCATAATTATCAATTTGTTCCATCATCTTCACATCAACTTCCTCAACCTCAACCAGATCAAACTGCATACCGACCAACTATGCCAAAATTAATTTTTATTTAAAGTTAATTTTAATTTTAATTTTTAATTTTAATTTTTAATTTTAATTTTTAATTTTAATTTTTAATTTTAATTTTTAATTTTAATTTTTAATTTTAATTTTTAATTTTAATTTTTATTTAATTTTAATTTAAATTAATCTTTAACTAAAATTATAATTTATATTATTATATTTTAAATTTAATTTAAAAGATAATTAAATTGTAATATTCTATTTTTAATTTAAAATTTAAATTTATATTGATATTAGTTTATTATATATAACATATTAAATTTAAATTTAAATATTATATTTTAAATTTTTATTTAATTATAAAATTGTAATTTTAATTTAAATTTTAAATTTACTTTCATATTAATTTATTATATATAATATTATTTTTTTAGTATTAATTTTGAATATAATAAAATGATTTTTTAATAAAGTTAATATTTTGTGGTGGCCTAAGCCCTCACAAAATATTTATTTTTTAATTAGGAACATCCTTTGTGGCGGCCTAAACCCTCACAAAGTGAAGCATTTGTGGCGGCATGGGCTCCCACAAAAGCTTAATTTTTTAAAATCAGCTTGTCCTTTGTGGCGACCTATGCCCTCACAAAGTAAGGCATTTGTGGCGGCCTATGCCCTCACAAAAGGAGGCGTTTGTGACGGCCTTTGCCCTCACAAAGGACAACGAAATTTTCACACTTTGTGACCGTTTTGACCGCCACAAAGGTTTGTGACCACCTTATTTGTTTCTCCCTAAGGCCGCCACAAATGTCTACTTTGTGGCTGTTTTTTCCCCTTTGTAAGGGAATTTCGCCCTCACAAAATCCATGTTTTCTTGTTGTGTAGTCTCTACGTGCCATCTCTCTACAAAAGCAGATACGAGATTACCGTCAATCATAGATAATCTACATCGTTACAAAGGACATAATTTTGATATATAAATCCATTGATCTATTTGAGTAGGTAATACATGTCTAATATCAATGAGTTTATCTTGCTTTTTTTTCCATTTGAAACAACTCTAATGAAAATAACACAATAAATTATATAATAAATATACGATTAATTCATTAAACTCTAATAAATTGTAGTATGAATATATTAAAATATACATAAAAATTATACTATAATTAGTTTTTTAATAAACTATACTATAATCAGCTTTGTATAAACTAAATTATACATATCCTGCTTTTGAGTTCCTAAAATTTAAGATTAATTCATAAAACTCTAATTAACTATAGTATAAATATATTAAAATATAGATATAAACTACACTATAATCAACTTTCTAATAAAATATATTATAGTTAGCTTTATAATAAATTGTACTATAATCAACTTTGTATAAACTAAACTATATATATCCGGCGTTTGAGTTCCTGAAATCAGTTTTGTAATAAACTATACAATAAATATATTAAACTATTCATATGTAATAAAATAAATTACTTACTAACCTATTCATTCTACACTTTAACTGCAATGTGATGGTCATAGTCCTTAAGGACAGAAAGATCGTAAGGACTTCTAAGAAATAGAGGTTGTTCAGGCTGACGTTGGTGATACACGTTATCCTGGTGCTACTAATGCATCTATTGATAATCAAACGCATGATCCTGTTGCTCAAACTCAAACTGGATATTATAATCCTCCGGTTGTTGCATCTCTTCGTGCTCTTTCTCCTTTTCTCAACGATAACTCTCTCATTAGATTGTGTAGGAGGTCAAATTTGAGAATGGTCGATTGTGTTTTTTACTCCTCTAGTCCTCAATGAAAAAAGATTAAATATCAAAAATTTTAAAAGTAAAAATCAAAAATTGTACCAAATATTTCAAGAATGAATGAAATTTCTGGGAGTTCCATTGAAAATTTGGAATTTTCGATAGTTAGCTTTATAATAAATTGTACTATAATCAACTTTGTATAAACTAAACTATATATATCCGGCGTTTGAGTTCCTGAAATCAGTTTTGTAATAAACTATACAATAAATATATTAAACTATTCATATGTAATAAAATAAATTACTTACTAACCTATTCATTCTACACTTTAACTGCAATGTGATGGTCATAGTCCTTAAGGACAGAAAGATCGTAAGGACTTCTAAGAAATAGAGGTTGTTCAGGCTGACGTTGGTGATACACGTTATCCTGGTGCTACTAATGCATCTATTGATAATCAAACGCATGATCCTGTTGCTCAAACTCAAACTGGATATTATAATCCTCCGGTTGTTGCATCTCTTCGTGCTCTTTCTCCTTTTCTCAACGATAACTCTCTCATTAGATTGTGTAGGAGGTCAAATTTGAGAATGGTCGATTGTGTTTTTTACTCCTCTAGTCCTCAATGAAAAAAGATTAAATATCAAAAATTTTAAAAGTAAAAATCAAAAATTGTACCAAATATTTCAAGAATGAATGAAATTTCTGGGAGTTCCATTGAAAATTTGGAATTTTCGATATTTTATTTTTAAATATTGGAAATTTTATTTTTAAAATTTTTAGGAGTTTCAACAAATTTCTGGTATTGAAAAATTCCAAAAACATGTGTTTCTAAGAAAAAAGTTTACTTGTTCCAAAAAATTGTGGGTACCATCAAGTATTTTATTTTTATTTTTATTATTTTTACTTTGGAGTTAAGGTTATTTTAATAAATTTAAGCATAATTTTTTAAATGGAGTACGAAATCCAACTTTCCATGACAGAATCACTCATTTGAACATTCGAAAAAACTTGGGGAATTATTAAAATTTCTCATGAGATACACCGAAAAACCCATTTGAATAATGATCATATATTCAATCAAGCTTGCTAACGCATTTTGAATCAAAGATGCAAATCCAATAGCCCAAAGGCGAAAAAACCGGTGGGTGGTTTGCTTCGATTACCCAATCTGTGTGCTAATCCAAAATTAATACAAATTTGTTATTTTTGTATAAGTAAAATAGACTTTGTATTAAGATTACTTCACCCAAGAACAAAAAGTGAAATTGGTTTGAAAAAAAAAATATAGTTAAATTGGAGAATCATGACCTAGTAACAAAACTTTCTAAATAGTAATACATTTTATTTTGCTTCGTATTCTGGTCCTTTTTTCTCTTTATGATATTCAGTTTCGCTAAACTCTTCAGAATTAAACAAGTTTTCAAGATTCTCTTTGTGACTCACAATTGGTTGAAGTAGCAGAGTTTGTCCTGCAAACCAAGTAACACCATGACATACAATTATTGCTCCACCTAAATAAGTTATATTCATTTTTTTTCCCCTAAATCCTCCAATAAAATATCCAAACAATGAGGTGCACAAGAAGAGCAATCCTTAAGATTTTCAGTTGAGATGTGCTTGCAATATTTGGCTTGTTGTTGCTGCTTCCATATCCTAAACTCCCCAACAAGTGGTATCATAGTCATGGTTCGCGGCTTGGTGAGGAAGTGGGAATGGAAGATCCTAGTATGAATCAAGTCTAGTGTTGTAGGTCACTCACACTTGAGGGAGAAATTGTTGGACTTAAAGTTTGAGTGGTTATATAAAATAGGTGATCCATACACCCATTGTGATGAAAACCTAAAAAGAGCTAATTAAGAGGAAAACTAAAGAACATTTCAAGTCAAAATTTTATAATAATTTTTAGTTTTATTTGTGTTTAATTTGAATTGTAATAATTTTGGTTAAGTGGTTTAAGCCCAATATGGATATAGAGCTTTGGCCTTTGGCCCATTTTAAGAATAAGGTAAATCCTTCTTAAATACTTTATAAGAGTCTCATTTGAGATAACTTTGAAATGAATTAGAATTAGTAAGATATGTATCCTCTTTGAGTTCTTGGATTAGAACTTGAATCTTATCAATGGATTTCTTTACCATTGTGACGATTCCACATTGACTTAGCAATCATCCTTGATTGTGGCGCCTTCTTCATCTTATCCATCTAATCAATCTTTGTTTGTTTATTTTCCCTTTTATTTTACCACTTTATCTCAAGAAATTACTTGGTTAGATCTTCAATCTCATCTGGAAGCACTCAAATCCACATCATTTGGTATTCAGAGCTTGTCACCATAAGTGGCAACATTTGTTCTTAAGTTTTGTTTTTAAGTTTTTGATGTTCTTGATGTTCTTTGAAATTTTGAATCTTTAGGTTAATGTCTTGAAATTTGATCTTTATTTTTGTGTAATATTCAATTGTTAGTTGATTATAAGTGTTATAATATATGTGAGATGGTTTAGTTTGATGATTTTTTTGCTTCATTTTGTGTGAAATTCGAAATCTAAAGTTGCTGGAAAAAAAATTCACAGAAAAAAAAATATGCATTCATCTTCTTCACTGGCAATTATTTGATATAAAATTTCACTTCCAAATTTATTTTTGATGTTATTTCTTCCAAATAAGTCCGAGTCTAGAAATTCAAAAGTCTAAATTGATTCAAAAAATGAGAGCAATTCAAATATGCAGAGAAAAAAATTAAAAATACAAATGCTGCAAAAAAGTGATTCTGCACAAAAGCACTTTTGAAAAAAAGGCATTTTGCAAAAAAACAAAAAAATTCCACAGTTGTTCTTAATGAAACATCAAATATATGTTGCGTTCTTCTTACCTCTTTTAGGTATTGCAAATTTGATTTTAGTATCTTGCCTCCCACATATTTGGATCACTTAGTCAATTAAATCTAATATTTTTTGTTTCTTTTATAATCTAATTGAGTGTGTTTTCATTTACCTAGTTTTTTTTTTCTTCTTGTTTGTCATTTTAAATTCTCTTAGTTTTGTCTTAGAGTTTTCCTTCTTGAAACTCTTGTGTTGATAGATTTTATGGACTTGTTACATTGTGTTTAGGTTCTTTGTCTTAGAGTGCATATCTTTGCGGAAAAAAAAAAAGCCATCATTGAGTGATATACACGAGTGATACATTTATTGAGTGTAAACACTTAGTGAGTGGTGAGAGCCTTATTTTCTTATCTTGTTATTTGCTTGATTATTGTGATACTCGTTGATTTGTTGTTTTGAAATCATGAGTGAAAATGAATCAAACCCCTTTCTCCTAGAATCACTTATCTTATGAGTCACTTTACAAAAATATTAAATACTCAAATGAATGCCTTGATGAGAGAAGAGTTTGTGAATTAAGGAGAAAATAGATCTCATCATGGAAGATCTTCTCAAAACAAAGATAGGTTTGAAATTGAGAAAGAAAGAAGATATAGATGTTATGATGAGAAAGAGATGATGTTTGAGAGGAAATTTAAAGAAAAAGAAAGATGATGTGAAAATTATGATGAGGAGGAAATGAGGTTTGGAAGGAGAGAGAGAGAGAAGAAAAAACAAAGAAGATATAGAGATTATGGTGAAGATGAATTGAGATATGAAAAGAGATATATGGAAAAAGCATTGAGGCAAAAATATTTTGAGAGAGATGATATGAGGTATGCAAAAGAGAAATGACACAGAATATAAAAAGGGGGAACAAGAAGAAAAAAAAAAGGAAAGTATATCATATAAAGAATATATTCGAGTTTTGTATTGGATCCAAAGTATGTGAAATATCTTTATGAAAATGGATATACAAAAGAGGCAAGAAAAGTAGAGAAACTAGTCTTGAGAGAAAAAGAGAAAATCAAAGAAAAGAAAGAGAAAGAGGGAAAAAAAATAAGTTAGCCTTGAGAGAAAAAATGAAAATTAAAGAAAATAAAGGTGAAGTGTAACATAATTTGAGATACAAAGAGTAAAAAATTGAGCTTAACTATTTTCCTAACTTTGTTGATTCTTATGTTCAAAAGCTTGAAAATAGTTCTCCAAAAGAGGAATACCTATAATCCATTGAAGTTAAAGGTGATTGGCCAAAGTGACGTGTGGGTTATAATTACTCTAAGCCAAAGTTATTTAAAAGTTTCTAAATCAATTTCATTCTTCATTAATGAACAGGGTCATTAATGAGAAAGGAGGAAACATCTCGTTAGCATTGGATTGGGTGACCAAATAACTTTTTGAGTTGTTCTCAATTTACTCTTACAATGACCACTTCTCTACTACGACAATTTTTCGAATAGTAGGAACTTCTCGTGATTGGTTCAAAATCAAATCGGCCAAAGACATCCATATTTACGGCGAGTACAATCACTCACCCATTGCCATTTAGGAGGTTGTCTTTAGAGATGGGGGTTTTAGGCTCACCTTCAATGATCTTGAGGTCTCCGCACTCATGCATTTGGATACACTACGCGAAATATAGGATTTTACAGTGCTTTTTTTAACCAATTTATAGAGCTTTTTTTTTTAAAAAAGAAGCGCTGTAAAACATATAGTATATTGCGCGCTTGTTATGCACATTTTACAACGCTTTTTCAAAAAAACGTTGTAAAATATGCACACAGTATACGCATTATTATGCACCTTTTACAACACTTATTGAAAAGAGTGCTGTAAAATGTGCACCTTATATATGCATTTATGAGCACCTTTTACAACGGTTTTTCAAAAAAGTGTTGTAAAATGTGCACCTTATATATGCATTTTAGTGCATATTTTACAACGCTTTTTCAAAACAGCGCAGTAAAAGGTGCTTTTTATTTTTTTTAAAATCACTTTTTAGTTTTTTATCGCGTGTTTTTAGAAAGCGCTGACTTTTAATCTTTTTTCCAAAATTATTTTCATCTAGAATCAGTTCACACAACAACAAAACATATTCAAATACATATTCAGAATCAGTTCACACAATCAGTACACAAAAACATAACTATATAACTTTACTTTATATATTAATTTACAACAGAACATTCAGATACATATATATAACTTAATTAACAACATATACATTGGACAGATATTGTACAACAACACATATTCATATACATGTTCATATATTGTGTAAATGAAAATTTAAAGGCATATATTTCAAACCTTTATTGGGATCCATGTGATGTTATTAGACTTTTGTTTCGACACTGTAGCACCTCTTTGAGCTCGAAAAACTTGTAAAGCACTATTGAATGAATAAATGTGATTATTATAGCATTAACAAACACATTATATATATATATATATATATATATATGTAAGAAATAAATGAATATTACTTATGTGTCAAACATAGTCTTTATATCGGAGTGATTGTTGTAATTGCCATGCAAGGGATCCAAATAGTATATAACTTCAGAGGTCGCATTGATTGCAATTAGCACCCAATATGCCCTACAACAACAAAAATTTGGTTGGCAATTATGTTTACACAACTAATAAATTAAGATCTCATAAATTAAAAACAGTTATAAATAAATAATATATAATTACGTACACTGAATTATATGGTGCAAAAAACAATTTATCCTTCTCTATATTTCCTAATAACATATCTATAGTATAATTTTTTACATTTACTGTATCGAGTTTGCACATCGAAAGCTTATGAGGAGACAAGAATGAGTATCTATTTGACAATCGGTGCGTGCACACAACCTTCTCATACAAAAACCTTCAATGAAAATTTCAAACTAGATTAATTACCAATAAATTTAATTAATTACCAATAAATGTGCTCCTTTTTGTTAATTACCAATCGGCGCATGTACAAGCTGATGACAGTAGCACTCAGCTCCTTATGGTTGAGAAGTTCGTAAATGTGCTCCTTTTCGAGAAATTCTTCATACTCATCTCCGAATATAGCTTTGATCATTGTAATGATGCGCAAATTTTCGTTGCTGCCCATGTTCCTTTTTACTTGGATGTTAAGACACGCCCCGTATTTAGCAAGGCATGGCTGACTTATTTTAGGAGCAGCAACAGCAACTGATTGTGCCCGATCCAGGTTTCTAGCTGCAACTTTTGCAGCTTTATTACCGTCCAACTTTTGTAGTTTTCCAGCTCTATTACCCTCAAGAACATTAAATACTTTTCCCAGAATGTCCCTGCAGCTAGCCTTGTTGCCCTCTTGATTTTCAGAACTTTGTTCGATAATCTCCTAAAATACGTGTAGGATTAAAAAGATAAGTTCAATATCATTTTTAAAATACAATATTAAAAAGTATTCAAGTGATAAAATACAATATTAAAAAATATTAAAGTGATAATATGCTTACACAAAGTTCTATTACTTTTTGGACATTTTCATTGTCAACCACTCCGTCTTTATTTACACGAGCTTCCTTCCACAATATATGATGACCCAATAGTTGATCGGATCGGGTGTCTTGTCGCTATTCATTAAGATCATAAACAAAATATTGGTTATAAAACAATAGTTTATAATACAAATTACTTCATTATATAAAAGTGATGTTTAATTACTTACAAGTTTTTGCTCAAGACTTGCATATTCCATACGTGATTTTTTGTATGGGTGGGTTGGATTTCTTGCCCTTTCGCGATTTGCCTTACTAATGTTCTATATAAAAAAAATAGCAATTGGGTAAAAATTTAAAATACGCTACGAATATGAATAATAAAACACAAATGCTAATAAATTAATCACTTACGACAAACATTGGGTCCGAACGTTTGAATACAAATGCACTCCATTCATCATTTGATATGTAATATTTACATATTCTTGGAGCTTCAGCATTTGTATTTCCTTCTCTTTCTTTTAGATAGAAATTAGAGAGGTGAAATCTAAATCCCCAGTGGATTTTCCAGCAACTCTCTATACATAACTCTTTCTCCCCTCATCAAGAACAAAAGAAGTCTGGAAGTGAAATAAAGATATAGTTTGAGCAAGTAAATTATTTTAATGAAAAAAATTATAAATGACAAAAGAATGGATCAAAAAAGTTTCTTGAATGTCATTCCATAGTATATCTTTGGCATCCTTCAACGCCTTATCTCTCCAATCATCAATCGTAATTGGGATATTTTGACGAACAACAACCCCAATGTATCATACAAACATGGAGCTGTTGGGGTCAATTGGCTGACCACTCTCATTCCAGCCAACCTAATAAACTCATATAGTAAGTACAGGCTATTAAAAAAAGATTAAATATAAACAGCAAACAAAGTATAGTATACCTCAAATTTAATGCCATTGCTCCTTGCTTTAATGACGTTTGACTTTGTTTTCGTAAATCTTAGTGTTGACAACTTCTTCATTTTGACATTCTGAATCTTTTGTGGTATCCATTTATCTACTAAAAGTTCAACATGCAGTTTAGTATAACTTCAACAAGCTCAACATGCAGTATTTTAAATACATATCAGTATCATTATAACTTAAACAAGCTCAACATGCATTTTAGTGATTACAAAAAATTAATAACATCAATACCTGAATAATGAGGGTTCGAAGAAATACGAAATGCAAAGAAAAGAAGGTTCACAGAAATACGATTCGCAGAAATTAGGTTTGAAGAAATATGTAATGAGGGTTACGTATTTCAATGAAAAGATATTGTGTGCAATGAGAGAGATGATCGTGGATGGAATTAAGTTTAGTAATGAAGGAGATGATCGTGGAAATAAGGTTTGTAATGGAAGAGATGATAGGGTTTGCAAAGGAAGAGAAGAATGATGAATGTAAGACCCTTAATTTTAAATCCTAGATTATACAATTTTAGGGTATTTTGTGTTGAGTTTCTTAGGCTGTTAGCCCAGTTTTTGGTATTTAGTGAGTTAAATGCCAAAAATAAATTTTTAGAAATTGGATTAAAATTATTTGTCGGAAAATAATTTATTTACGTTACGAAGAATTTAATACCAGACAAATTTGTTAAAAATATCTCGGGTTACTGAAAATTGTATCTGTCAATTGAGTTGTGACGAGAGTAGATATTTTATCAAAATGGTTTGAGAAGTGATGATTTTCCTATATATCTAGATATTTATTGGTTTAGGTTTAATTATTATATATATATATATTATTAATAATATATATGTATATATGTATTTGAAAAATATGACCTAAATGTTCATCATATATAACAATCACACCTATTGGATGCATAAGATTGTTTAAAAACCCTAATTGGACAAGAATAAACCTAGAGAGGACGAAAATGACCTAAATGAACATCCAATGACACAAATCAACTTATTGGATGCACAAGATTGCTTAAAAACCCTAATTGGACAAGAATAAACCTAGAGAGGACGAAAATGACCTAAATGAGAAAGAAAACAAAAACGTTCGCTTCGTTCCTTGCCTTGCGACACTTCTTCTTCATCCTTCTTTCTTCTCCTTTTGTTTTCATTCTTTTGCTTCAAGAAAAGAAACTCAAGGCTTGGTGGGTGAGAAAGCAAAGAATTTCTCAGCTTCATTCTTCCTCTTTGATTCGGAAACGAAGAAAAACGGTGTTAGGGGTTTTTAAAACTGTTAAACGCAAACCTCCACGTTTTGTCTAGATCTAAGCTTTGTTTCGGGAAGAGATAGAAGGGAAAGTTGCTCACCTCCACTCTACGGTACTAGTGAACTAACTTTGAAAGCGACGTCGCGAGCGGAGATTTTACCATAATTACTCGCGGTACCGTAATCGCTCAGTAAAGCTAAGGTTAAGGTAATGGCTCCTTCCAAACTTTTAGTTTGCATTTAGGGACTTATCTGTGGCTGTGTGGAAAAGAAATTTGTTAGGGTTGAAGTGTTGATTTGGGAAAAATGAATTTAATGCTTTTATGGGTGAAATTTTAGAGTTGGGTTTTGGTGATATTGATGAGTGTTTCATGAGAAATGAATTTAACTCATTTATGTGTGGTTTTGAGGAAATGAAATTTGATGTGTTCATAATTAATATTTATAAATTTTGAGATGTAATTGTGTGGATTTTGTGGAAAAATGAATATATGTGAATTGTGGATTGAATTTGAGAATATGTATGAGTATGTTCTGTGTCGAATTTGAAAATCATTAGAGTTAAACGAGTATTAAAAATGGGGAATCTTTTAATATCTACATTTACTTAATTTTTGTCATGGGAATTGTTAGAGTTAAATGGGTATTAAAAATGAGGAATCTTTTAATATATGAATTTACTTAATGATTGTTGTCCAAATTGTTAGAGTTAAATGGGTATTAAAAATGGGGAATCATTTAATATATGCATTTACTTAATGATTGTCGTCCGAATTGTTAGAGTTAAATGGGTATTAAAAATGGGGAATCTTTTAATATCTGCATTTACTTAATGATTGTTGTCCAAATTGTTAGAGTTAAATGGGTATTAAAAATGGGGAATCTTTTAATATATGCATTTACTTAATGATTGTCGTCCAAATTGTTATAGTTAAATGGGTATTAAAAATGGGGAATCTTTTAATATCTGCATTTACTTAATGATTATCATCCAAATTGTTAGATTTAAACGGGTATTAAAAATGGGGAATCTTTTAATATCTGCATTTACTTAACGATTGTCGTGGATAGAGTTAGAGTATGCTCATGCATTTCATAATATGTGGTGACCGGATGGGCCACGAGATGATTTCATGTGATTTGCTGGTTCATCTTATCCTTGCGGGGATTGTCGCGTCGTGTAAGGTCTGCGATAGACTGCACGTGTTTAGTAAATCGTCCTGACCCGTGATAGGTAGCACCTCGGTAATTTAGTTCTTCGGCTTGTGATAGGCGGTACAATTATGATTTACGGCCCTTCGAGGAGGGTTTTGGTTTGGAATTCCGAGTCCATGCATTTTGGCATATACGCATTGCATTAGGGTGCTTGGCACACGAGTCGTGTTTGATTCAAGATTATGATTGAGTGTTTGAACTCAAGTTTTCATGGTGATTGTGTTATAATTGCCAAGTGTGAATGTTTTGGATTTGTGTGAAAGTGTGACTGATTGCAAAACCATTTGGAAACTCAAGTTGTCGTGGTGATTATGCTATAAATGCTAAGTGTGAATGTTTTGGAATTGTGTGTAAGTGTGATTGATTGAAAAACCATTTCGAAACTCAAGTTGTCATGGTGATTGTGCTATGATTGCTAAGTGTGATTGTTTGGATTTGTGTGTAAGTGTTGATTGATTTTGAAACCCTTTAAAAGCTGAAAAATGCTGAATTTTGTTGTTTTGCCACTGACTTACTGTGTAGTCGAATACAAACTGTTGTAGTCGAATACAGATATGCTGTTTTTGCTGCTGAATGTTGAAACAACCTTGTATTCGAATACAAAGATGTTGTATTCGAATACAATAGTGCTATTTTGTTAAAAACTTCATTTTTGAACCTTGTTTATGAATGTTTGGCATATGGAAACCCTTTTAAGGTGCATGCTAAGTTGAAAGGTTATTTTGTGCATTTAAAAACTTAAATGTTATGTGTTAATTGTTAATTTCGGTTGGTGATCCTTTACAATTAGTGTGGAAATCTAGGCTTTGCCCTCAGATCAGAACCAAGACCATTCTACCGATTAGTACCCTAGGGATGGGAATGTAGTTAGACACACCTGACTGGAGCTGTGTTAGGAGGATCTTGCGGGGCGCATGAACATCACTCGGGATGTATAGTTTTTGTAGAATGATCAGATTAGGTTGACGTATATGGACTAGATGTCTTTCTTTTGGGATGTTTTATTTTAATTTGGAAGACTGTACCTATACCGATATTGTCAGCTTGACATTTTATTTTAGATGGGTTCCATGTACCACTTTTCAATGTGTAAATACTTTGGATTTGTATTTCAAAAACTATTCTGCTACTTGTAAATTCTGTTGACTTATTTGTCGTTGTGTTACTACTTAAATATTTATCCAAAAGTATTTTTTTATTTATTTCTTTGTTATTATGAATTTGTTTTGAAAAAAAATACACTCGCACTGTTAAAACTCGAGGTGTTACAATGACGATTGAGATGATAGTGAAGTTTACGTAATGAAGAGGAAACTGAAGCGGTTTACTGTTATATATAAAACCCTTTTACATCGCTTTTTTATAAGCCTTTTACAACGCTTGTTAGAAAAGCGCTCAAAAAGGCCTCATTATTTAATTTTTAAAAAGGCTCTTTTACAGCACTTTTTCAAATAAACACTGTAAAAGACATCCTTGTTTTCTAATATTATATGAATGTATTTTTAAAGCCTTTTACCGCGCTTATTGGAAAAGCGCTGTAAAAGGCCTCCTTATGTTATTTTAAAAAGGTTCTTTTACAGCGCTTATTTGGAAGAGCGCTGTAAAAGACCTCCTTGTTTTACTATGTTATATGAATGTTTTTTTTAAAGCCTTTTACAACGCTTTTTGAAATAAGCACTCTAAAAGGCCTCTTTTGTTTATTTTTAAAAGGGTCCTTTACAACGCTTTTTCAAATAAGCGCTGTAAAAGGCCTCCTTGTTTTATTTTTATATTTAAGACTCTTTTTCAGTTTAGTTCAGTTCAGTTTATATAAATTACTAATTTATATTCTGTTCAGTTCATGTAAATTACTAGTTTATATTAAATTACATGAAATTAGTATAAAACACTCAAATCAGGATAAATATAATCAGAAAATCAAATACATGGCTGCTAATTATATAAAAGAAATGTTCAAACAATTAAATTTACATTAACACCGTTCAGATTACATGGCTTATATAAAATAATTAAACATGTACATTTAGATGCCATTCTTCTTTTCCTGGTGGGATTCACATTTGTTTGTCCATTTACAATACGAAACGATGGATTAATCCAAATTCCCTCATCATGATCATCTCTAAGATATAAACCATCATCAGTTGAATCAATTTCATGTGCTTGTTGTGATGTTGCAAATAAAAGATCATTACCAACATCTTCATCAATATTGTTATCATCACTTATTTTATTGGTCGATAGGACAACAGACCATTTATCATCTGAAGGATCAGTGACATAAAACACTTGTTGAGCTTGCGACGCTAAAATAAAAGGCTCGTCTTTGTATCCCACCCTATTAAAATCGACAAGCAAGAACCCTGACTCATCAATTCGAATGCCATTATTATTATCGACCCACTTGCAACAAAATATGGGAACACGAAACATTGTGTAGTCTAACTCCCATATGCGCTTGATAATCCCAAAATATGATAGATTTGCATATATTGGGTTTTTGTCTTTTGCACTTGAGACATGCATCGCTTCAGCTACGAGAGTGACTCCGCTATTTTTCACAGTGGTCTGATCATCTTGTTCATTGGTATAAAATGTGTAGCCGTTAATAACATAAATAGTGTAAAAAAAGACATGTAAGGTCGGACCATTTGCAAGCCACCTCAATATCTATGAAATTGATCTGGGGTCTATATCAATCTTCGGCTTTATGTGATTTTTTAACCATGTTATAAATCTTCGATTGTGCTCTCGAGTTATCCAATTTTGATTCCTATTCATGTTCAAATGAGATAACGGATCCATGTGTATTGTAATATACGGTTGAACCTCATCATCATTCTGCAGAACATACAATTGTGCCTGTTCCCATTATGTCCTTGATATAGTCAGTAGTCTCCTTCCAATTATCCCTTCTCTTGATATTCTTCCCGAATGACGAGACATGGGAAGCCCTATGGATTCAACATTGGACAAAAATTTAGTACAAAATTCAATAGCCTCTTCAACAATGTACCGTTCAGCAATACAACCTTCTAGTCGACTTCTACTTTTTACATACCCTTTTAACATTTTCATATATCGTTCTATCGGATACATCCATCTCATATAAGCTGGCCCACAAAGTTGTGTCTCCTTAACCGAATGAACAGTAAGTTGAACCATTATATCAAAAAACGAGGGTCGGAAATACATTTCAAGCTCACACAAAGTAACAACAATTTCCCTTTGCAATGTCGGTAATTTCTGAGGGTTAATCAATTTACTACAAATTTCCCTGAAGAAGAAACATAATCTAGTTAAGGCTCGTCGAACTTTTACAGGTAAAATGGAACGTATACCTATTGGTAGCAAATGCTCCATTAGAATATGACAATCATGGGTCTTCAAACCTTTTAACTTGAGGTCTTTCATACAAACCAAATTTTTAATGTTTGAAGAGTATCCTTCTATAACTTTAACTTCGTGTAGAAATTTACATAAAACAATTTTTTCCTTTCTAGATAGAGTATGAACGGCTGGAGGTAGATATGTGTGATTTCCTTTCTTTACGGGACCTAATTCATTTCTTATTCCCATATCGACCAAGTCCAATCTTGCGTTGATGCCATCTTTAGACTTTCCTGGAACATTGAGTAACGTACCAATAACACTATCAAATACATTTTTTTCAATATGCATCACATCGAGGAAAAGGAGCTTTACCTTCCTATGATTTTCCATTGAATGCATTTCTCCACCCACGATACTGATGACTATAAGGTAAAAATCTACGACGTCCAAGAAACACATTATTCTTATAATGTTTCAACCGCAACCAATTTGTACTCTCTTCACATATAGGACATGCACACTGACCTTTAATGCTATATCCTGATAAATTACCATATGCTGGAAAATCATTAATTGTGCCGAACAACATAGCCCTCAAATTGAAACATTCTTTCTTATACCCATCATAAACTTCCACACCTGTCTCCCACATAATTTTTTAATCTTCAATTAAAGGAGTCAAGTATACGTCGATATCATTCCCCGGTTGTTTGGGTCCAGAAATCAACAGAAACAACATCATAAACTTACGCTTCATACATAATCATGGAGGTAGGTTATAAATCAACAAAATAACAAGCCACGTGCTGTGTGAGATGCTTTGAAGACCATGTGGATTCATTCCATCAGTAGAAAGTGCAAGTCTTAGATTTCTTGACTCTATCCCGAATTCAGGATACTCGTGATCAATTTTTGCCTATTGTGGGGAATCTGCAGGGTGTCGAAACATTCCGTCTCTAATTATTTCATATGCATGCCATGTCAAGTGTTTTGAATCTTCTTCATTGTGATACATGGGCCTAAATCTTGGTATTATAGTAAAATACCGCATGACTTTTGCTGGAGTAGATTATTTCTTCTTATATCGAGAGACATTGCATTTCAGACATGCCTTAAGTAATTCATATTCGTTTCGAAATATAATGCAATTGTTAGGACACGCATGAATCCTTTCGTAACTCATGCCAATAGAGGACATAATTCGTTTAGCCTCATAGCTTTGACTGGGAAGTTCATTATCATCTGGCAACATATCTTTTTAGAGTGTTAATAATTCTGTGAAGCTTTTATCAGACCATCCATTACTCGCTTTTAAGTTGTACAACGTTAATATCGCTGATTGTCTTGTGAATTTAGTACAACCATTATATAATGGTTTCACTGCATCACTCAACAAACTCTCAAACATTTTAGGATAATCTCAAAGATCTTCTTCAACTGCTTTTGCAATCTCCTCAACTCGGTCCGGCTCATATGTATCTGTATCGAAGTCAGTTGAAGCATATGTCGAACCATTCTCAAAATTAATGTTTCCTTTTTTTCTTCTCACCATGTCTTATCCAACATGTGTAGCTTTGATCAATTCCATTACATACTAAATGTCATTCCAATTCATCTTCTTTAATGCGTTTTCCAAAAAAACAGTTTAAACAAGGACAGACGACTCTATTTGGATCTTTTGCATTCTTCACTACAAATTCGACAAACTCCTTCAGACTATTTTCATACTCTTTTGACAATCGATTGGTTGACATCCATTTTCGATCCATATTATATGACCTATATAAATGTAGTTACAAAAATAATAAGCTACTGAACAGATCAACAAATTTCAAAAACAAACCAATATCAACATATCTAATAATAATTTCAAAACAGAAAATATTTCAAAACAGATCAACAAATTTCAAAAAGAAAGATCTAATATATAACAATTTATTAGTTTCAAATTATTAAAAAACTAAAGATTTTTTGACAAAAACAAATTAATAAATACCTAAGACAACGTAGATGGCCGCACAGTACGTAGAGGATATGAGGGTTTCCTGAGTAGAGGTGATGAGGGTTCGTAAATTTGTTTTAAATTTGTTTTTATTTATTTAAAAAAAATGATTTTTATGTGAAGTGAATGTTTTACAGCGCTGTAATAGGTAATTTAATTATTTGAAAGCGTATGTCTTTCAGAGCGCTTGTGAAAAAAGTGCTGTAATAGGTAATTAAATTATTTGAAAGCGCATGTCTTTTACAGCGCTTGTGAAAAAAGCATTTTAATAGGTAATTAAATTATTTGAAACCACATGTCTTTTACAGCACGTGTGAAAAAAGCGCTGTAAAACAATACGTGAGGGCGCTTCAGTTTACAACGCTTTTTATACAAGCGTTGTAAAAGCCTTATAAACATTATGCGCAAATGCTATATGACCCTACAACATCGTTTTTTTCACATCGCTTGTCATAAAAGCGCTGTGATAGGATCCGTTATTTTTAAGATATATATACATCAGCGCTTGTATATAGTAAGCGCCGTAAAATGAGCGCTATTAAATGACATTTTTTGTGTAGTGATATTTCCCCTTCTCAATTGCACTAGAATTGCTGGGAGTATATCTAGGGTTTCTAAATCATATAGCTACCTTCAAAATCTTTATTTATCGTCTTCGAACTCTTGTGGCATAAGGAGAGCCAGAAAGATAAGTAAGGTTTGGTTTTCTTTAAGTATGAAAAGAATGTCCTTGAGGCCTTCAGTGATTCATTCAACGGTGTTAAGACTAAATACTACGGTGTGGCTCATAATTCTAGTGACACTTATAACAATTTATATGACGTCACACCTTTCATTGATGATAACAACACCCTTTTAATGGACGATCAAGGGATCAAACTCACTAGTTTTAAGGAAAGCATCTCCCATGCTCAAATCTTGTTGTATTGATATGAGGGAACATTTAGCATGTCATTCTCAACATGAGGCAAACTATCTTCTTTGTAAGCTATGTCGGGGTCAATGTTATATATTCTATTGAAAGTGTTTTCTGACTGTTCTTGTCTATATTTAGGCAGAAAACATGGTATCTTTGTCTATCACATAGAAGGTTCTTCCAAAAGAATCCAGCATGGACACGGAGATTGAGGGAACCAAATGACCGTTGTTGAAGTGAGTCATTCTGCGAAAAAAATCAGTTTGGGATCATGTACATATCTTTATGCAAGATATAAAAGAATAAATGAATGATGTGCTATTGTACTAACCTGGGTGGATATTAAAAAGTTGTTAAAGAGTTATTATAAAAAATTAAGAGCACCAAAGAGTTATTATCATAACTTAAGAGCACCAACAGGCTGTCAGTATATAACTTGTATTGAAAATGATGTGAATGAATTTGAAGATAAATACATGCAGAATCACAAATATTCTTGTAAATCAGATTGCACTTGAAACAAAATAAAAGGAAATTCAACATAACATACTTGTTTTCTCCTGCTCTAATCATTCCTTACTAAAATTGTATTTATAGAAGTTCTTTAATCAAATATTTGTTGAAATTGTCAATCAAGAAGAAATCTTAATAGAATTGAAAATCTGAATTAATTTCGTAAAATTCAAACACATTTCCAAGCCTAGTTTCTTATTCATCCATCTCACATTCTCTCCAAACAAATAAACAAAGGAAATGCAAGAAAACCTAAATTGATGAGACAAAGAAGAATTAAACTGAACATGCAAATGTGGTACCAAAATAAATAAAAAAGAAATGACAATCAAATGTTAGTATCAAAACCAAACCATAAACCAAAAGTGAACACAAACGACAAAGATGGTTAAGGTTACACTTACATTGAGAATGGACGACAGTGAGATTGAGCCTGAGAGATGAAAATGAGAGTGAGTTTGAGAGACGAGAGTGAGACGACGAGATTGAGGTTGAGATGAGCGGACGACAATGAGAGTGACGCTAAGAGACGACAGTGAGGGTGAGTCCGCAAGAGTGAGTGTGAGGTGAGGGAAACGGTGATACATTGGCGTGAGAGTGAGAGTTACGGCGAGGCAGCAAGAGGGTGAGATTGACGGCGAAGACGAAGTGAGTGACGAGTTCAAGAGGGTTTAGAGTGGGTGACAGGAAAAAATGATGAGGTGATGAAGGATGAGTGGAATGGGTTATTGGAAAAAATAATATTATTTTTCAAATAAGATTAAAAATTTTAATTTTACAAATCAGACAATGCCGCGTTAGTCAATCCGACGCTGACATAAAAAAAGCTAGCGTGTGTCATATTTTATTTAATGTCGGCTAATCTGATGGTAATTATTATAAAGTCAAAAATATTGGCATACTAGCGTGCGACGCTAAATATTGCAGCTAAAATGAGTTTTCTAACCTTGTGTTGAGGTGATTAACCCCAAGGAAAGTAATTCACATAAGAAAAGGAAAACGAATGTTGGAAAGTCTTTGGCATATTCCACTCCTCCTAGGCTACTCTCCGTGCAGGGGAAATAGGAACCATCAAAGTGATAGGACCTTGACGTAGTGGCTTCCCTTTAACCATTTTTATTTCTCTTCTCAATGATCTTGTTAGGCTCTGACCGATGATTCCTGACGCAAATGCAATTTGTTTGGTTGACCTCCTGTTGTTGGGCAAACAAATTAAATATTTTAGCGAAGAATCTTCCTTATCTTTGCAAAGAGTCTTCCTTATCCTTATGCCTCTATATTACAACTAATCGGGAATTTTCTACTGAAGTTTAGAAACTCTGGTTATCAATTTTAGCATTTGAGATCCTAAAGCTAGACGATGAGAACAACCTTTCAGATTTAATGCGTAAACTTGAGAATTGGGAAAATTCTTTTGATAGATATGACAAATGGAGTTTTCAAGTTCCGAGAAAGGCTTGCCACAATCGCAAAGATACATGATTATAATTTTTCCATCTTTACTGAATTTGTGAAAGTAACCATTTCTTTTGAGACAACAAAAGAAACTAATGAAAAATTTGCATTGTTTGGAAGCTCAGAAGACTAACATTGTAACTACCTGAAATTTTGTATTATTCCTAGTTTTCAACCAAATTTAGTAACCAAATCAAATCATTCCATTTGTATATTTATCATTAAATTAGGATGTATATTTATCATTAAATTAGGATAAAACTTCTTGATTTGACTGTAATCCGATATCTATAACACTAAAAACCTTTTACATAAACAAAACAACTCAAATGACGACCTATATGTTGCATCGAAAGCATTAATGCATTTTTTACATCGTTAGATTTATAATTTGTTTAAGTTTATTTCTATCACATTTTAAGATTGTCTTAGCTTACTAATGCCACCATGGTTGCGTCAATAGGACTCTTGTAGCTTGATTTATGGTTCACATCGTGTAGCTATAAAGTTATAACTTAAAACAAAATGTTAATGGTTTCAACTTTAAATTTGTTCCCAACATATCTAATCGACAAGTTAAGAAAATTTCATTTATATTCTATTTCATATTCTTTTTTAGAAACATTGCCATCACCGTTGTTATGGTTCTTAATTCATTGCTTGAAGTCCAAATTTGAAGTGATTATTTTATTTCTTCCTTGATCATGAGTAATCGTTTTCAACTTGAAGACACATAATCGAAGTAGGATTCATTGATTTGTAATGTAACTTTTTGTGATCATAAGCAATTAATCAGGTATTGGGTGAGCTAAGAAGTATTATTGTAGGCTTCTAGTTGTTGTAACTAGTGCCAATGCTACATTTACTTTCCTCTTGTAGCGTAACTCCAGACCTTGTAGCACTTTGTTTCCAAAGTATACTGGTTTTCGTTCACCCTAAATTTCTTTCATAAGTGCGCACTAGTTGCTTTTAAAGAAATAATCAAATATACAAATAGGATTTCCTCAATGTTGTGGCCATTGACATTGGTGTGGCCATGACTTTGGCGGAACAGGAAGTATATTGTTTCGCAATTTCATGGCTATCTTTGATAACTTTTAGAAACACTACTCCTTCATCCTTGAATTCGAGGTTGGTGCATACTATCAAGATGTGTTCTCTAGATGTATTCCGAGGAGTGTAATCATACTTTTGAGGGAGAACCTCATCGCCCCCTGTCCCATCTGGTCTTTGTAATGCTCCGGATTTTTAATCTAAAACGTTACTAAAAAATACTTATTTCTTAGAAAAGTTTACGAATTTTTTTTTAATACTTAACATTTATTCATTTGAAATAATTAGTAACAATCACATTATTTAAGATCATTAGAAAAATTTTTATCCAAAATTAAAATAATATAAAGACAATTATTCTTAATGGAAGGAACCACTTCCGTATTTCTAGAATTCTAGTATATTTTAAAATTTTGTGACAAAAGATTAAAAGAACTTAAAAATATTGGACAATTTCATTATTACAAAATCGTCTTGAAAGAAAAACTCATGTTTACTCCATGTTCGCCACACGTAATACTCATTAACTACTCTTGAATCTCGTCGAACTCATTAGTACCTAAAATGTTGTTGTAAGGGTCAGTTTTTTCCATCATTCACATCAAACCAAAGCATGTCTTATAGAAAAATAACACAAAACATATAAAAATAAAAACTTCCAATTTAAAAGAAAAAAAAGTGCAAATCGGTAAATTATCTATCAAAACATATGCATACTGAGTGCTCTTATAACTACATGATCCGGATATAAACCTGTCATTAAGGCAACTTCCATACATAAAGATCATTCATACCAATGGAAAAAACAAACATGTCAGTAACACAACTCCCACAAAGATGCATATACCATGATATCAAAATATAGTATCAAATAGATATATTCTCACAAGCTCACTAAAAATCATGTCATATAAATTCAAAACCACTTTTTAAAATCATCAACTTATTCACATATCATTAATAACACATACACACATCCATATCATGAATATCACATATCCATAGACAAATAATCATAATTATGACTTTCACCACATACACATAAAAATAGAAATTTGATATCATATAGGCCATAAAAATTAACACTTTAACATATATAACAAAAAAATTAACACTCCAACTAATATACATAATAAAAGTTAAAAATTTATCACATATAAGGTAAAAATTTAAACTTTATTTCATATCCATCATAAAACTACAATTTTATCACGTATAGCATAAAATTTCATACTTTACTACATAGAAGTCATATATTACAATTCAATCTCAACAAAATTTGGGGTTTTATTATCTTAATCCCTTAGTCTATGTAACACCCCAAATTTTATAATAAATATTTTCTTCTTGAAATAGGATTTCAGATAATTAATTTGGTGTTAAAATTGTTTTAGAATATATGTGGGTAAATTATGTGACTAACTTTTGTTATTTGAGTGTTTTCTATGATATGCTAATTTTGTATATATTTGACTAAATAAGTGATATAAATAATAAATATTATATTTTATCATTTTATATATTATTTTATAAATAATAGTATTTCAGTGTAAATATTTTAAAGAATAAGCTTTTAGGCGACTCTACATGTATATGTGTATTTGTAATTAATGTGATATTTTCTTGTATGTTTGACTGAAGTTAAGTGTGCGCATAATTATATTTAATTATTCATATATATATATATATATATTATTTTAATTATTTATTTTACAAATAATTATCTTGATATATTAGTAATTTTAATATTGATTTTCTTTATTTTTATATAGTTGTTATCGTATGAGGATTTTATACATATTTATTTCGATTTAGTAAGTAATATAAATTGTTGATGTTATATTTATTTATTTTATCGTTTCGACTATTCTATAAAGATAATGTATTTTTATGTAATTATTTTGAAAAATGTTATAGTAATAATTTTATTTATTATTTTGAATATGAGGGTTTTAGTTTACCTATGTTAAGGATAAAAATTATTATGTTAAAATAAGTATTTTAGAGAAAAATTTCTAAAAAAGTAAAATAAATTATTTATTTATTAAGGGTTTTTATTAAGTAAAATGAATTTTGGACCAGACGACTGTTTGCACCCTTATTTTTTACTTCTGCATATTACTTTGGGCTATTATTGATTGGACTTTTCCTTTCTACACCTGCGAGTTACTCATTACACCCCTATTTTTGCCTTAGACTTGACTACCTATGTTGGGTCTTACAGTTTTACTCTTGTACTTGTACATCTGCAATCTGCACCTCTCTTTCTGCAATTAAAAAAATACAAAAAACGAAAATATGACAGCCAACAAGCTCAAACCCCTTTTTCTCTCAAATTCACTCTCACTAATTCTTTGCTGTTTTGAAACGATCTCAACCTCCATCCCACACAAAATCGACCACTAAATCCATTTTTGGCATCAATTTTAATGATCGTGGCTCCGTTTAATCATAAATAGATGCGTTTCTTTCCTTGGGCGAGCTGTTTTCGTCGATTTCAATCACCACATTTGTCGTCTCAAAACACTAGTATCATTCTTGGATTCCTCTCGTCGAAACCTTCAAGAAGCACTACTCATTTGTATTTTTCGGTGAAATTGAAGTCGGACCCTTCCGGCGCTCTAACGAGTCGGTGAGAATTTTTCTGTAGTTTTTTCTCGTCGTTTTCACTCAATTCTTGTTCCTACAATTATTATTAATTATTTAAAATTTATTTTTAATGTCAACATAATTTATCAGTCAAGTCTCAACAGTTTTGTGAACTCGTCAGATATTCGGATTTGCTAGCTTTACGTTGTCGATCTACAGTTGTTGTTGAAAATTTTCATTGATTTCTCTGTTTGAGAAAACATCTAAATAAGGTAAGGAGTGAGAGAACGTTTGAATTCATGAGCATAATGTATTTTGAGATGATCGGGAAAATTGTATTTCCCAACAATTCATCTAGGGCTCACTAAGTACAGAAGTAGCCCTTTGAGAGATAAATTAATTAATGTGAAGATAATGGGATTGTGAGATTAAAATGTTAAATAGAAATATTTATAAGATATTGATTAATTTAATTTTGAATGATTATGTGGTATTTGATATTAGATATTGTTGTGATGTTGGATGTTGAATGAAATTATGCGCATATGTTTGATTAGACGAATTTATGTGATGTGATAATAAAAGATGGATGCATTATATAACATATGTTTATGTGATGATAATGATGATGTTTGATTGATGAAAGTGATGTTATGAAATTGTGATGAGTTTATATGATGATCATGATTATGTATGATTAATGATGTTATAAAATTATGATGAGAATATTGAAGTACCCCATGGTTGATGAGATAGTGATAATTCCTAAAAATGATGCTCTTAATGGAGTAGTCTAAGCTAATGAGGGGAGAAAATATATTGAGAATTTATGAAGTGGAGATTATTACGTTATCATATAGGGAGGGCCTGACAAGCCTAGTGATTCTGGGGAAGTACAAATGAATGAGCCTGATCGTGGCGGTCTGCTATTGAGCCTTAAGGCAAGATTGTTAGACCTTGGAGGTATTCGGGTGGGGAATTCCTATGTAACATGGAGGTAGCACTACAAATGTCGAGAGCTACCACGCAACACAACTTTACCTCGACTGTCACGTATGTGTCTCGGGTTGAGTTGAGGGGATTTTTGAGGACATGGCCAATTTGAATTGTCCGTTCATCAGGATGGTGGCATAGTATCAAGCCTCCTAACCAAGTACTTTAGAGTTAGAATGGTACGACATTCTGAAGTATAGTCTAAGCTCATGCGTAGCATTGCATTTCCTTGTGATTGTTTTGTTGTGATTGATGTGTTTCAAAAGCGATAATAATTTTCTTAGTTGATTTGATATTATATTGAAATTTATTGATTTTCCTTGAGTGGTTTTAACTTTATAATGTTATGTTTTTCCTTGAAAATTGTTTTTGTAATGATGCATTTTATTTATGATTAATTGTGTGTTCTTCTTATTTATATTATACTATTAACATGATTTCAAAGCTCAGCTCCTTCGTTCTTTGTGTTTGACTGTTCATGTTTGGGAGGAACCCCGCTCTGATAGGTGATACCGGGAATAAGGGCGGTAATTTGTATTTTCTTATTTCATTTGAAACCAGTTTTTGTATTAAAATTTTAAAAGTACTAGTTAGTTTTTAGAATTAAATCAAGTAATTATACTTAAATCAAGTATATCTAGATTGAATTATTTTCATAAAAAAAATTAAGTTTAAAGTGTTCTATTTTATTTTTGAGAAACGTGATATCCTAAATTAAAAATAAAAGTTTTTATTTTATTAAATAAATTTTATTTATACGTTGCAAATTTTATAGGAATATTATATAAGTTATTATATATACATATATATATATATATATATATATATATATATATATATATATTATCTTTGGGTTTAGAGTGTCACAGTCTACATTTATTCCTTTTAAAATCTAAGTAATCATGACTGTTATTTCATGTCATTCAACCAACGGTCTGACTATAATTTGTGTGGGGAAAAGCCCTTTCCTTTGTCGCTTTTCTTTTTAGTACATGCTTTAAGCCCCACGAAGTTGTTCACAAGGAACAAGGTTCCAAGCTTTGGATACACGAAGAAAAGAAGGTGTGAAGGTGATGGTGGCTAGGTTTTTGATATTCTTTTTGCTTATAATTAGTGAGTATACAAAAATGGTGGACTTAGGGAAATTTAAAGTGGAATTTGTTGTTTAGGTATTGTTGGGCCTTAATGAAGAATTAAAGTGATAATATGTATCTCTTTTTGTTAACCTTCATCATAAAAACCAAAGTCACAAACACATAACCCAAATTTCTACTCTTTCAAGTGGGTTGGGTCATACCAAGCCTCAAACCCTTAGCCCAATTTCTTCTTGGAATAGAAAAACACATCTACATATAATATATATCTACTTAATATATATATATATATATATATAATAGCTTGATCAACTACAATAATTCGAACAAGGCAAGTAATTATCATGCGTAATTTAGTATTGAATAATATTGATAGGTTCTAATTAATTTTAAATAATAAATTTATAGGATGTTACAATACTCACCCCCTTAAAAATAGTTTCGTCCTCGAAACTAGTTAGATATAAAAAGATTAGGGTAGAGCTCTCTCAGCTTTTCCTCTAATTTCCATGTTGCATTTCCAGTCGTTTGGTCCCAAATCACCTTGACCAACGCGATCTCCTAGCCTGGTAGGTTCTTATAGTCCTATCTCCAATGCTTAGTGGTGGAATTTCAAATGAAAGATTGTCCTTCAACTGAATATCATTTGGCGTGATAATATGGGAAGGATCAACCCTGTACTTTCTCAGCTTTGACACATGGAATACGTTGTGCAATTTGGCCTGACACGGAGGCAAGGCAATTTGGTAAGCTACGAGACCTACACATCGGAGGATAAAAAATGAACCAATTAATTTAGGAGTGAGCTTCTTGAAATTTAGTACCCTACCAACTCCAGTAGTAGGAGTCACTCTCAATAATACATGTTCACCCTCTTGAAACTCTAGCGGATTCCTCTGTTGGTCGACATAACTCTTTTGTTTGCTTTGTTTTTTCTTCATCCTTTCTTGGAACACATGAACTTTATATATGGTATGTTGTACCAATTCTGGCCCCACAATTAGGTTCTCACCATCCTGATACCAATGCAAGGGAGTTTGGCACTTCCGCCCATACAAAGCCTCGTATGGTGTCATCCTAATGCTCGCATGATAGTTGTTGGTATATGTGAACTCAACGAGAGGCAACATACTACCCCAACTACCTCGCTCATCCAACACAAACTCTCAGCAAATCCTCCAAGGTCTTAATAGCCCTTTCAATTTGTTTATCAGTTTGAGGGTGATATGCCGAACTCAATCTCAAATTAGTACCCAACGCCTCATGTAATGCTGCCCACAAACGAGAAATGAACTTCGGATCTCTATCTGATACAATGTTGGACGGTACCCCATGTAGTCTAATAATCTCAGCAATGTGGATATCTACAAGCTTAGTCACATCATAAGTAGTTCTCACGGGTATGAAATGGGAAAATTTGGTCAACCTGTCAACAATCACCCAAATGGAGTCAAACTTTCATTGAGTCTTAGTGAATGATACAACAAAATCCTTAGATATACTATCCCATTTCCGTAATGGTATATCTAATGACCTTAGTAGTCCCCCTAGTTTCTAATGCTCTACCTTGACTTTCTGACAAGTCAAACATGAAGCCACATAATTTGCTTTTTGTTTCTTCATTCTCGACCATCAAAACTTTGGCTTAAGGTCTTTATACATTTTGGTGGTACCAGGGTGAATACTCAACTTTCTTTTATTGGCCTCATCCAAGATAGTCTTCCTCAATTATGTATTATCGAATATACAAGCACGTCCATTACATCTCAAAATACTCTTGCTTTATAAAATGTTGTTACTTTTTTTCATTGTAGAAAGCAACAATGTCAACATAAATATATTTTATGGAAATGTTAATTTCAAATTTAATCAAATATTAACTGACGTCAAGATAAGAATCACCCTTGTGAATGAAAGCTAGGAAGAATAAAATCAAGAGTCATATCATCTTTGTTAACAATGTTGGTCAAGATGAAGACAAAAAGCATTTTCATCAAAGTCAAATGAATATTGGACCAAAACACATGTCTACCTCACTATGCTTAAACTATTATAGAAAGGTTGAGATCCAATAAAAATCAAACACATCAATGTCTCACAAATTAAGATAATTGGTTATTTTCATAAAATTCTAAATAGTAGAATAAACGAGAACAATCTGATTGTTTTGGTTAAAGCAAGCTCACAAAGACAATTGTACTTTATAGTACACTTGAGCTGAGCTCTACTCATAGATTCTCACTTATCAAGAAGTAGATGTCTTAAAAACAAGATAAAGATCTTACAACTTTTTGCACCAAAGACATATTCTAGGACAAAGTTCTCATAAAAAACATGACCAATACAATGCATAAAGAAACAAGCTCATTGATCAAGTATCAAAAGTAAGTATGTGACTTATCATATCCATAGGAACTTGTGAGATATTTAGTTGTTCAACAAATTTATGTTTCTTAGTGAAGGAGTACAAGAGTTTTGTTCATCAATTCTATTAGACAAAAGAAACAACAAAAGTAATGTAAATTTAAAAGTTATATTAAATTGCTAGGATTAGATTTCATCAATCGATTTCTCATGTATCCTACTGATCAGTTACACATATTCATATTAATATCAAGACCATCTTTGTTGCTATTCACGCGTTATTAATTCATTGACAACGATAAGAGATCAACTGTGTTGCTTAAATGATGATTCATCAACCTGTTAACCAAGAAGATTGCATTAACAATTAATAGTTCGAGAGTACTAAACCTAAATCTATTATTATAGTTCAAATTCAATAGATTTTTATCCTAAATAAAGATCCAAAAAGTATTTTCCAACCAACTTCAAATTAAATATCAAGTTGAGTGATCAAATCATAACATGTGTTAAGAACAATGTTAAATATTGATATTTATTAATAACTAGAATATATATATATATATATATATATATATATATATATCAAAAAGAGATACAAAAGAATATGATTGATTACATCTAATCACATTAAAGAGAGGTTTAGCTACTCATTGTCATTGTAGTTTTACATTTTCAAGATGAAAATAAGAGAAATTTGTCTTCAATGGTGATTTCCAAGCTTTCTCCAATAGTTTTCTGTCAATTTCGAGTTCTCTTTTTGTCTGTAACATCTCCTTAAAATAAAAAATGCTTCAACTTTTAATAGTATTATGAAAATTTATATTTTGCTTAGCGAACATCTATTTTTCTTAGCAAGTGGGCATTCTTCATGATGAAGAAAACTCCAACTATCAAATTGCCTTCAATTTCGCTAAACAATATTACAATTTCTTAGTGAGATTAACTTTGCAAAATGCAGCATACTCATTTCCTTGAACTCGCTTAGCTAGACGTTTTCTCGCTTAGTGAATTCCACTTGCTCTGTTTCATCAAATCTTGGAATATCATAATTCTGATATCTTAACCTAGATAGAACACGAGACGTTTTCTCGCTTAGTGAATTCCACTTGCTCTGTTTCATCAAATCTTGGAATATCATAATTCTGATATCTTAACCTAGATAAGTGTTCTATCTCCTACCATTCACAATCCAACTTCTTTTGGACTAGGGATCTTCAAGATCAATTTCTTTATATGGTATGACTTCTTTTATTGTAAATGGATCAGACCACTTGGATTTAAATTTGCTAGGAAATAACTTAAGTCTAGAATCAAACAATATATGTTGGCCTGATTTAAATTCTTTTTTTAAAATTTCTAGATCATGATGAGACATGAGTTTTAGTTAAAATGATTGGATGATTCATAAGCATGAATTTTCATCTCTTCAAGTTCATGGACGTGACTTTTTCTTAGAATTAAAGTTTATTAATTCCAAAGCCCAAAAAGCTTTATGTTCAAATTAAACCGGAAGATGACAAGTTTTCCTATAAACCATCAGAAATTAGGGGTGGGAATAGGCCAGGCCAGGCCGGGCTTTGAAAGACCTGAGTCTGACCTACGAGGAATTTTTTAGGCCTAAGCCTGGACTACGGCCTATCATTGGCTTTTTTTTCGGCCTGAGCCTAGCCTACGACCTATCATGGTCTGGCTTGTAAGCCTATTTAAAAGCCTTATTCACATTAAAATATTTAAATGTTATATTTTATATTTTTTTTAAATAGGTTAAACTAGGCCTTTATATATAAGGAAAACTAATAAAATTATAATTAAATCTAATAAAATAATTACTAATAAGTTTGTAATGCAACAACCTTCCAATAAAACAAAAAACAAAATGAATTCACAATTAACGAACTCTATAAAGTTGTAACACCCCGATTTTCAAAGCGAGGGTGTATTTTTTTTTTCAAAACAAATTAAAATAAAACAGAGAAATAAATAAGGCAACACCTTTGGATAAATAATTAGGTCATTATAATTTACAAGCAGCGGAAAAGTTTCTCCAAATATGAATACGAAATATTTACATATCAAAAAGTGGTACGGTCTTCCAGTTTAAAATAAACACAATACAAAAGAAAGACGTCTGTTCCCTCTATGTCAACCTAATCTAATAATTCTACAAAACCTCTAAAAACCCTGAGTGATCTCCACGCGCCCCGTAAGATCCACCTAACATAGCTCCAGTCAAGCATTCCCATCTACATCCTTATCCACAGGGTATGAACCGGTAGGATCGTCCTGTCTCTCATCTGAGGGCAAAGCCCAGATTTCCACAATAGTTGTAAAGGGTCACCAACCGAAATTAACAGTTAACACATAACATTTAAGTTTTTAAATGCACAAATAACCTTTCCACTTAGCATGCACCTTAAAAGGGTTTCCATATGCTAAACATGCATAAACAAAGTTGAAAATTGAAGTTTTTAACAAAAGAACATTGTTGTATTCGAATACAGCATCTCCGTATTCGAATACAAGGCTGTTTTAGCATTCAGCAACAAAAACAGCACGTCTGTATTAGAATACAACAGTCTGTATTCGACTACACAGCAAGTCAGTAGCAAAACAACATGTCTCTATTTGACTACAACAGTCTGTATTCGACTACACAGTAAGTCAGTAGCAAAAAATCATGTCTGTATTCGAATTCAGCATCCTGTATTCGAATACACAGCAGACAGCAACAAAAAAACAGCAAAATTCAGCTTTTTTCAGCTTTTTAAAGGGTATCGAAACCAATCAACACTTACACACAAATCCAAACAATCATACTTAACAATTATAGCGCCAACACTACGACATCTTGAGTTTTGAAATGGTTTTGCAATCAATCACATTACAAAAAATTCCAAAACATCCATACTTGACAATTATAACAAAATCACCACAACAATTTAAGTTTCGAAAAGGTTTTGCAATCAACCACACTTACACGCAATTCCAAAACATAACACTTAGCATTTTCAACACAATCACCACAATAACTTGAGTTTCGAAATAGTTTACAATCAATCATTCTTACGCATAATATCAACACATAACACTTACCAATTTCAACACAATCATAAACTTGAATCAAAAACACACTTACACATAATTTCAAACCATAACACTTAGCAAAATCAACACAATCATAATTTGAATCAACCACGACTCGTGTGCCAAGCACCCTAATGCAATGCGTATATGCCAAAATGCATGGACTCGGAATTCCAAACCAAAACCCTCCTCAAAGGGCCGTAAATCATAATTGTACTGCCTATCGCAGGCCAAAGTAACAATTACCGAGGTGCCACCTATCACTGGTCTGCACGATTTACTAAAAAGCGTAAACCATAAACGTACTGCCTATCACGGGCCCGTATCGTTTACCAAGGTGCCACCTATCACGGGTCTGCACGGTTTACTAAAAAGAACGTAAATTGTAAATGTACCGCCTATCACAGGCTAAAGTACTCTTTACCAAGGTGCCACCTATCACGGGTCTGCACAATTTACAAAAAACCGTAAATCGTAAAATTACCGCCTATCACGGGCCAAAGTACTATGTACCAAGGTTCCACCTATCACGGGTCTGCACAATTTACAAAAACGTAAATCATAAATGTACCGCCTATCACAGGCCAAAGCACTATTTATCAGGGTGCCACCTATCACGGGTCTGCACGATTTACAAAAAGCATGAAAATGCATGAGCATATACTGACTCCATCCACAATAATCGTTAAATAAATGCAGATATTAAAAGATTCCCCATTTTTAATACTCATTTAACTTAACCGATTTTCACACCAAACATTAAGTAAACAGACATATTAAGAGATTCCCCATTCTTAATATTCTTTTAACTTAAGCGGTTTTCAAAACAATATTAAGTAACCAAAACATTAAGAGATTCGCCATTCTTAATGCCCGGTTAACTTAAACGATTTCCAAAAACATTAGTAAACAGAGATATTAAGAGATTCCCCATTCTTAATACTCATTTAACTCAAAACGATTTTCACAAACACACATTAAGTAAATAAGACATTAAGAGATTCCCCATTCTTAATACTCATTTAACTTAATGGTTTTCAAATTCCACACAAAACAAACTCAAACATATTATCAATCCACATTAAAAACACATCAATTCGTAATTCACACCAAAACACATCCAACCACTTTTCCACATAAACCACACCAAACACATCTCAAATTCTATGATTATCAAATATGAACACGCCGAATACGACGACACAAATTGACACAATCCATCACTCGAACCCAACAAGTTTCTTATACTCAAAATCATACATAAATGGGTTTAAAATTCATTTTCCATGAAACATTCATCAATATAACCAAAACCCAACTCTAAGATTTTACCCATAAAGCCTTAGATTCATTTTCCCCAAATTAAAACTTTAACCCTAACCAAATTCCTTTCCACACAACCACAGATAAGTCCCTAAATGCAAACTAAAAGTTTGGAAGGAGCCCTTACCTTCACGTTAGCTTTAACGTGCGATTACGGTACCGCGAGTAAATCTGGTAAAATCTCCGCTCGCAACGTCGCATCCAAAGTTGTTCCCCTAGTACCGTAGCGTGGTAGTGAGCAATTTTCCCTTCTATCTCTTAGCGAAACGGAGCTTAGATCTAGGTGAAACGGGGAGGTTTATGTTTGACGGTTTTGAAATCCCTAACACCGTTTTTCTTCGTTTTCGAATCAAAGAGGAAGAGTGAAGTTGAGAAATCCTTGCTTTCTTACCCACTAAGCCTTGGGTTTCTATTCTTGAAGTCAAAGAAAGCAAATAAAGAAAACAAGAAGGAAGAAGGAGGAAGGACAATGGACGGCGTGCTAGTTTCCTCTGTTTCACGTTTACGTTATCTTTTTTTCCTTCTTTCGTTTCCTTTTCTAGCTTATATATATACACATATATATATATATATATTACTTACTATTCTAATATATATATATATATATATATATTACTTATAATATATATATTCATATATTTGTATATATATATATTATAATTAAAACTAAACCAATAAATATCTAACAACTCTCACACTTATCTCAATCTAATTTGATAAAATATCTACTCTTGTCGCAACCCAATTGACAGATAAATTTTCAGCAACCAGTGATATTTTTAACAAAACTATCCGGTATTAAATTCTTCGTAACGTAAATAAATTATCCTCTAACAAATAATTTTAATCCACTTTCTAAAAATATATTTTTGGCATTTAACTCACTCAATACCAAAAACTAGGCTAACAACCTAGGAAATTCCACACAAAATACCCTAAAATTGTATAATTTAGGATTTAAAAACTATGGGTCTTACATTACTACCCCCCAAAAATTAGTTTTGTCCTCGAAACTTAAAGTACGAGTAACAATCCACACTAGGTTTGTACTCAAATGCAACATACAAGTCACAACTTGTTTCACCCGGCCTACTCGAATAAAGTGTTGTCTACCCATTCTCATATCGTGCGTAATAACTTCACACACATCCGTAGTCGGTAAGGCTCGTCCGTTCCATTCAACATGATTTTGTCTACTATCAACAACAGATTAAGGATGATCAGTCCCTCAATTTGTCAATAAATAACCAACAACCATGATAGTGGCTTAGACTATCTTAACCGAACTGTAATAGCGTTCCTTGCAACTTACATCTGAGGTTATCTTAAGGTACAAGCAGTCAACAATCTTCTAAAGGTCCATTGAGTTTCCTTTATTTTCATATAACTTTGATCCTGTCGATGAAGTAAAATATCCCACCTATGTCACGTAGTCTCATTGGCATCCACTTGGTACGAAACATCCATTTGGTACCAAACTATAACACTTAGAATGACCCCAACACACTGAGCACAGAACCTGCACTACATCCGAGAACTCCTAAATTTCTCCATTGTCCACAAATCCTCGATTTTTCTTAAGTCATACAACTACGTCAAACTATAGTGTTCTTATCAGTATGTTATTTCCAGTTATAAATTTAATAACTCCATCCCCACCTACGCTTGGTGATCAAAGCTTCCTCAAATATTTTCGAAATCATGCCAAAGACTATACCACTTGGGACACACAAACTTCCTTTCAGTTTAGTACTTCATTTTAAGAGTCACGTTTTTCCATTAAAATCCAACTTGAATTTAATTCATAGATCAAGGTCTACATTTGTCTCATGCCTAACACCTCAAATTCACGCTTCACTAGAAAATTTCTTACATACTTCGCCATTATGCACAAACTCGAAAATAATCCTCCTACCTCTACTGCCAACATTTATTCTGATACTTCTTAATTTCGCTGTGTCCTTCATTTGCAACTTGATGATTATCCTTTCATTATGACAGGTCAACCGCATTGTATTCACTCTATCACTTTTCCATTTATACAAACTTTAAATTTCTACCTCGAACCTTGATACATCTTCATTGTAGTGATTCCAATAAATCAAGGCTTACTAATTCCCACCAAACGTTTCCATTTCATGTTCAATTGTTTCCTATTAAACAAACCTTTAACTCCTTTGATTGACAAACACAATAACAATCCCCATGACATGCACTCAAGTAATGTCTTTATATCATTGGCATACCTTTATAATAATAATGTATGAATTATAGGTGAGATAATTCCCTTCCTGAATCTTTAATTGTCATAAGCTACATCTCTATGTGCTGCTCCAACAAATTTCTTGGCACATTATCCAATATTTGTTTCACTTTCTATCATTTAATAGGATTCTCAAATTCGATCTTCAAAATCTCCAAACATTTCCATCCTTAACATGAATCATTTATCACTTGCCTGCCTCAACTCCTTCGATTATGAATGTTTTAAGCATTACTTGGTCCTCCATCCGACTTTGTGGATATTAAATCATCAACTAATAAAATCAACCGTCTTAGGGCCCCCAAATCAAATCTCAAATAATCCTTCCAACCTATCAAAATATTTCGTCCTCTTAGTAATTTCCATCCTTTTATAGACTCTCAAACTTATATTACCGCAATCTCAAGTATTCTCGTACTCGATACTTCAAATTCCACTTAATGGTAACATAGAGTTCAATACATCAAGGCCTAACTCATTATATTTTTCTGAACATCGCTCAAAATTCACACTTACGTGTCTATAGATTCATCCGATATTACTATCCATACTTAATAATCCAAGTTGCGAATCCAGTCTAACTCGAATGCTCGACTTTATCCCTCAAGGTATCGACTATTCCTCAAAGCGTATTTTATCTAACCAATGGAGTATTTACTCCTAGGGTGCAACACTCCCTTAACTTCAATACCAGTCTCTTTCATTGATACCTAAGCACCAAATGTTATTCCAAATGGAAGCCTTATCTTCTCAACAATTCCATGATGTTCACATCTCCTTGACAGTTGTCAAACTTCATCCAGTTTCATCCTAAAATCTACCAGGAAAACGTCTAATACTTTTCTTAACAAGAGTCCTCAACTTAGATCTTTACTTGAAATCCCTTATTAGTCTAATTTTAATCCATCCATACTCATCATCTTCGAGTTTACACCAACACATAGCTTCTGTGTCCTTCGAACCATTTTATAAATTCCATGCCGACATGATTTGCTTCAGGTCTGCTGGATAATTCGTCATCTCAAAGATCTTTTCCATTTCTTGAATCCACTAATCATCTCTTTCCTGAGTTCTCATCACCCTTGAACTTTGGAGGATGGTAACGACGAAAATCTTTCAATCCTCTTGACTTAATAGCATAAATCCCTCTTTCCCTCTTCTCCAGATCCCGTCGAGTCTTTGCAGTAGTTCGTGCAACAAAAAAACATTCATGTTATTTGTAGCTTCAACCATTTGATCATCCCAACTGATGTTCATCCTTGCAACGTCGTTCCCTCTTGGAGGTAGTGTTTCCGAAAAACCGACATCAACAAGAAGTGATAACACCACTTCAAATAATTCCAAAACTAAGTCTCGAATATATCAACACATAATAATTACCCTTGATCTGACAGTTCAGACCAATTACCCCGACGCATGATCAGATACCGACTCACAACCTACAGGTTGACTTACAATCTATAACCAAAGGCTCCCCAGCCCCCAAAGAAAACCAAACCAAAGCTCTGATACCACAATGTAACACCCCGATTTTCAAAGCGAGGGTGTATTTTTTTTTTCAAAACAAATTAAAATAAAATAGAGAAATAAATAAGGTAACACCTTTGGATAAATAATTTGGTCATTATAACTTACAAGCAGCGGAAAAGTTTCTCCAAATATGAATACGAAATATTTACATATCAAAAAGTGGTACAGTCTTCCAATTTAAAATAAACACAATACAAAAGAAAGACGTATGTTCCCTCTATGTCAACCTAATCTGATCATTCTACAAAACCTCTAAACACCCTGAGTGATCTCCACGCGCCCCGTAAGATCCTCCTAACATAGCTCCAGTCAAGCATTCCCATCTACATCCCCATCCACAGGGTATGAACTAGTAGCATCGTCTGAGGGCAAAGCACAGATTTCCACAATAGTTGTAAAGGGTCACCAACCGAAATTAACAGTTAACACATAACATTTATGTTTTTAAATGCACAAATAACCTTTCCACTTAGCATGCACCTTAAAAGGATTTCCATATGCTAAACATGCATAAACAAAGTTGAAAATTGAAGTTTTTAACAAAACAGCATTGTTGTATTCGAATACAGCATCTCTGTATTCAAATACAAGGCTGTTTCAGCATTCAGCAGCAAAAACAGCATGTCTGTATTCGAATACAACAGTCTGTATTTGACTACACAACAAGTCAGTAGCAAAACAGCATATCTCTATTCGACTACAGCAGTCTGTATTCGACTACACAGTAAGTCAGTAGCAAAACAGCATGTCTGTATTCGAATACACAACAGACAGCTATAGAAAAACAGCAAAATTCAGCATTTTTTAGCTTTTTAAAGGGTATCGAAACCAATCAACACTTACACACAAATCCAAACAATCATACTTAACAATTATAGCGCCAACATTACGACATCTTGAGTTTTGAAATGGTTTTGCAATCAATCACACTTACAAACAATTCCAAAACATCCACACTTGGCAATTATAATAAAATCACCACGACAATTTAAGTTTCGAAAAGGTTTTTGCAATCACCCACACTTACACGCAATTCCAAAGCATAACACTTAGCATTTTCAACACAATCACCACGACAACTAGAGTTTCGAAATAGTTTACAATCAATCATTCTTACGCATATTATCAACACATAACACTTACCAATTTCAATACAATCATAAACTTAAATCAAGAACACACTTACACATAATTTCAAACCATAACACTTAGCAAAATCAACACAATCATAATTTGAATCAACCATGACTCGTGTGCCAAGCACCCTAATGCAATGCGTATATGCCACAATGCATAGACTCGGAATTCCAAACCAAAACCCTCCTTAAAGGGTCGTAAATCATAATTGTACCGCCTATCGCAGGCCAAAGTAACAATTACCGAGGTGCCACCTATCACGGGTCTGCACGATTTACTGAAAAGTGTAAACCATAAACGTACTGCCTATCGCGGGCCCGTATCGTTTACCAAGGTGCCACCTATCACGGGTCTGCACTGTTTACTAAAAAGAACGTAAATTGTAAATGTACCGCCTATCATAGGCCAAAGTACTCTTTACCAAGGTGCCACCTATCACGGGTCTGCACAATTTACAAAAAACCGTAAATCGTAAAAGCACCGCCTATCACGGGCCAAAGTACTATTTACCAAGGTGCCACCTATCACAGGTCTGCACAATTTACAAAAACGTAAATCATAAATGTACCGCCTATCATAGGCTAAAGCACTATTTATCAGGGTGCCACCTATCACGGGTCTGCACGATTTACAAAAAGCATGAAAATGCATGAGCATATATTGACTCCATCCACAACAATCGTTAAATAAATGCAGATATTAAAATATTCCCCATTTTTAATACTCATTTAACTTAACCGATTTTCACACCAAACATTAAGCAAACAGACATATTAAGAGATTCCCCATTCTTAATATTCTTTTAACTTAAGCGGTTTTCAAAACAACATTAAGTAACCAAGACATTAAGAGATTCCCCATTCTTAACGCCCGGTTAACTTAAACGATTTCCAAAAACATTAGTAAACAGAGATATTAAGAGATTCCCCATTCTTAATACTCATTTAACTCAAAACAATTTTCACAAACACACATTAAGTAAACAAGACATTAAGAGATTCCCCATTCTTAATACTCATTTAACTTAATGGTTTTCAAATTCCACACAAAACAAACTCAAACATATTATCAATCCACATCAATTCGTAATTCACACCAAAACACATCCAACCACTTTTCCACACAAACCACACCAAACGCATCTCAAATTCTATGATTATCAAATATGAACACGCCGAATACGACAACACAAATTGACACAATCCATCACTCGAACCCAACAAGTTTCTTATACTCGAAATCATACATAAATGGGTTTAAAATTCATTTTCCATGAAACATTCATCAATATAACCAAAACCCAACTCTAAGATTTTACCCATAAAGCCTTAGATTCATTTTCCCCAAATTAAAACTTTAACCCTAACCAAATTCCTTTCCACACAACCACAGATAAGTCCCTAAATGCAAACTAAAAATTTGGAAGGAGCCCTTACCTTCACGTTAGCTTTAACGTGCGATTACGGTACCGCGAGTAAATCCGGTAAAATCTCTGCTCGCAACATCGCGTCTTAAGTTGTTCCCCTAGTACAAAAAACTAGGCTAACAGCCTAAGAAAGTCCACACAAAATACCCTAAAATTGTATAATTTAGGATTTAAAAACTATGGGTCTTACAAAAGTCCTTCAAAAATTACAAATCAAACAAAATGAACCCCATAAATAGTTACACATATCAACCAACAAAACAAATTCAAATCTATACCTACATGATGCTCTACCGATACCGATTTACATGATTCTTCATATACTAATACTAATGTACATATATATATATATATATTAAATAAAAAATAATTTTTTTAACAAAATAATTTTAAAAAAATATGAAACAAACACCCGTTAAACCCTAAAAAGTAATTTTTGGTTTAAAAGAATAAATTTTTTCTTAAAACAAAAACACCTATTATTATCTCTCAAACAAAATCATAGCTAGTAATAATATATAAAAGTAACAAAAAAAACTATTATCTATACATATATGATGCTCTACCGATACCAATTTACATGATTCTCCATATATCAATAATATATATATATATATTAAATAAAAAATAATTTTTCTAACAAAATGATTTTTTTAAAATATGAAACAAACACCCTTTAAACCCTAAAAAATGATTTTTGGTATAAAAGAATAAAATTTTTATTCAAATAAAGCGCACCCATTATTATATCTCAAACAAATACTCTCAAACAAACTCAGATTATTATCTGTCAAACAAATCCTCTCATACAAAATCATATTCAATAATATATATATATACTAATGTACAAAAGATTTTTAAAAAATATGAAACAAACACCTTTTAACCCCTAAAAAATAATTTTTGATTTAAAAGAATTAATTTTTTATTTAAACAAATGCACCTATTATTATCTCTCAAACAACTAGGAATATTACCTCTAAACAAATACCCTCAAACAACTCAGAATATTACCTCTAAACAAATCATCTCAAACAAACTCATATTCAATGATTATAAACAATTAGGGTTTACAACTTTATATACTAACAATATATATAAAGATAATAAAGAAATAAAATTGATTTTTATAAAATATAAAGGTAACAAATAAATAGTATTGATTTTTATAAAAAAAATATGTTGCTTACATACCTATTTGTTGGAGTAAGTGCAATGGAAATTAGAAGAAAAAAATGGACAATGGAATAAATAGTAAAATATATATAGGCCGGCCTGTCAGGCCTAATAGGCTTTTTTATAAGCCTGAGCCTGACTTGTTTAAATAAATAGGCTTTAAAAACAGCCTAACCCTAGCCTTTTTACTAAACAGGCCACGCCAGGCCGGGCCATAAATAGGTCAGGCCATAGGCCTCTACGGACGGCCTAGCCTATTCCCATCCCTATCTAAAATGGAGAAAATGCAATTAGAGTTTTAAAAGCATTCATATACACCCGTAATGCCTCATCAGATTTGATTGACCAATCTTTCCTTGATGATGCATTTGTTTGATCAATTATTTTTTATATTTCTCTATTGGATACCTCAGGTTGACCATTGCTTTATAATTGTCTTGAGTTAAGCATTACATAGATGGGAAGATCTATCAATAATGAGTAATTTATAGAACGAGAAACACAAGAATAGGACGGTTTGAATTGTGTTATATTTTAATAAGGTTTTAATGGGGAAAAATGAACGCAAATCAAATAAATTTAAAAATAGTTTATCCTAGTTTACCACAAACACGGTAACTACGTCTTGTCCCTTTAACCTGATAGATTTAATCCAATAATTCAAACCAATTGAATTACACTTCCATTGAAAACCTACCAGTCACACTGATTGTGTTTATGTCTTATCAACCTTCTAGCTTAGTACAATCAAGCTATTGAGAAATGTAGCCAATGTTGGACTAGGTTTCAAAAGAATATGTTTAAGGGTTTTCTGAATAACTCTCAAAAGAGGGTGTTTACAATCAGGAAAAATAAGAGTGTTGAGACGACTGCATTGTGGTACGTTGTTGCTTGTACCTTTGGATATATTTAATAAGGGTGTAGATGAACTAACCATGTGTTCTTCTTGGATAGTGCATTTTACTTCCTCTAAAGCCTGAATAAGGGGAGTTTTAATCAGTGTTGTTGTGATGAGTCTAGGATAAGGGATTTTTCGTCATCATTCTTCACCTAGATTTGATGACAGATGACCTCGTGTGTTCCAAAATCAGATTTTGAAGATTTGTCTTGATCTTTTGGGAGATATTCCCCATTAGACCCTTGTGGTCTTTGCTAACCTGGTCCACTTACCTAATTTTGAGTACTACACACCCAATCAAGATCTTCAACTGTATCCTATAACTAGGTTTCAAGTGGACTCATTTAGGGTTGACCTAAGGATCTTCTAACAATTCCATATTGATCTCAAAAAACATCCCTTCATCAAGATATTTGGTCACTACTAGAACAAACTGTTTTTAGAGACCGAATTTTTGGTCACAAAATCATGAAAATCGGTCTCAAATCAATTAGCGACTAATTTAGACACTAATTTAAATAAGGAGATAAAAAGTTAGTCGCTAATGCATAGTGACTAAACTGACGACTCTCGACGACCAATTTAGAGACTAATTTAGAGAAAGATTGACTAATTATATGAAGTTATTTAAAATAGTCAACAAATTAGTCTCTACTTTACTTTATTAATATATATATATATATATATATATATATATTAAATTGTTAAAATATACTTTTTAACCTTAAAAATATACTTAAAAAACGCATGTAAATTCCAAAAAAAGAAAAAATACATGGACACATTAAATTAAACACAAACTATATTTTTAACACAAGTTTTTAATTTTAACTGATGATTCATCCTCTTAACAAATCAAAATTACAAAATAATTCTCTAATAAACAATAAAGATTGCATTTCTCGGTAAATAGAATATCTTGTAGACTTGCATTCCGAATTATTTAGAACATCGATCAAATTGCAAGGCTCTCATCCAAATGTCCCTCAATATAGTTTCTCGGTACCAACACCATTCCTACCTACATAAAGTTTAACAATTACTATCATAATTGGACCATTAGCACAATTGACTATCATAAATGTCCCTTAATATACTTTCTCGGTACAATATCCAAAACTCGAACCTTTCTCCATCAAACTAAGAAAGTCTGTTAATGTTTCCATCTATAACTTCATCACTAGAGTTAGTCATAATAACACATATTTACTCAAACAAGGTTAACTGATAAGCTATGAGATCGAGATCTAAATCTAATTGTAGAACGAGAAAGACAAGAAAAGAGGGGTTCGAATTGTATTTAATATAAAAGTTTTAACGAAAAAATTATGAAAACAAATCAATTAAATAGAAAATCAGAACGACACAACTAATTCATTCGGGTTCACCACCAACATGGTAGCTACGTCATGTCCCTTCAACTTAAATAGAAAAGAAAAACAACACAACCAATTCATTCTGGTTCGCCACTAATTGAATTACACTACCACTGTACACCTACTAGTGAAAGAGATTATGTTCAAGTCTTCTCAATCTTATAGCTGAGTACAGTCAAGCTATTGAGGATTGTAGCCACTACTGGGCTAGATTAAAAAAAAATAGATTTAAGGGTTTTATGAATAACTCTCACAAGAGTGTGTTTACAATATTGTATTCTGAGATAAAATATTTCTCAGTACTTAAACAACAAAAATGATTAAGATCAAGAGTATAGAGATGCATGTATTGTGTTTAATGTGGTATGTTGTTGCTTGTCCTTTTCAATAAGTGTTGCACTTCCTTTAATAGAGTTTTTAGGGTTTTTGAATGTTGTCTTGATTGCAAGAAATATGTATGTATCATGAAGTTTTGTATCAAAATATTATGAGATTGATTTTCCATTAAACCTTGTCAAACATATCCTGAAAACCGATTCTTCAAATCTTGATATGAAGATATGAGGAGCAAAGGACATTATCATTTGAATATGTTGTCGGGTCCTTCAGAAAAATACTAATTTAGGGTGTTTTGTATAGGATGCGCTAAAACTTTGTCTTTTTCGTAGCTTTGTCTTTTTAGGGCGTTGACTTTCATCATAGCATAGACTATTAAAAATCAGACGATCAGATGCTTGATGCAATTATCAGTTATAAAATCACTTGTTTGTCAAGCTTATTAGAGGTAGAAAGATCATATGCTTGATGTGATCGTTAAAGCTAGACTAATTAGAGTATTGTTTGTATTGGATAAAGTCACGTTAGGCGGGTTTTAGAGTGTGTTCACTAGTCTTAGAAATCTGATAATATAATGGAGCCTTGGTGTTCTTTAAACTTGTACCAAAAGATCAAAGGATGCATCATGGACTTATATAAAATAACCTGATCTAGAAACTGCACACTAATACAAAACCTTAGTGATTTAAATTGTTCTCACAATATAATTGCTATCAACAAAACAAGAAACGGTCATATTTCTTTAAACCAACTTGGTTCCAAAATACTATAGGGGTTTTTTGAATCAACCTTTTTTGAAGCCACTTATTGACTGACATTGTCACATTATCAATTGTGGCTAAAATGTATTCATTTGAAAATAGGATGGTAGTGGTCCAACAAAGTTGATCCCCTAGTAGTTAAATATCTCAATTTAAAAAATGTTCTGGAGAGGTATTTCATGTCTTTGTGAGATGCTTCCTAACCTTTGACAATTGTCACATCTTTGAATATGATCATTAGCATCTTTTAAAATTATTACAATCAGATTGAGGGACCATTGCAACAGTCTCTTCCTCTTTATGGTGACCTCCATAAGGTGAATTATTACAATGGCACAATATGTTTCTAGATACTTCTTTTGATACATATCTCCTGAATAGATTGCCATCTACAATATTGAATAAATAAGGATCATCCAACACAAATTAATTAGCATCTCAAATGAACTATTTTTTCCTAGTGCCAGTTAAAATATTCACGAATAACACCAGCCACTTTAAAATTTTCCATGTCAGCACACCTTGGTCTTTCTTGCACCTTGAAAATTTTTCCATCAAGAAATTCCTCCAATACATCAATTTCTTTTATGGTCACCTCATCATTCATTGGTATAGAAAGATGATCACCTACCAAATTTGGCAATTGAGCTACCAAATCTGCAAAATAATGTTAATATTGTGACAACTAGGAGTTGCAAGGTAACTTAACCAGTACCACTTAAAGCCGAAAAGGGTGGGAGTGCTTCAAATCCAGCATCAGTAGAGGATAACATTGTTCTTGAAAAGGATGAAGAACCTGTGGTGGCAAAGCCCAAAATTTGGCTTTCATTTCCTTGAAGATTATAAAAGGAAGAAACTAAAAAACAATTTGATAAATTTCTTGTTTTTTCTATAAATTTGCAAATTAACATTCGTTTTGCAGAAGCACTAGAGCAGTTGCTAACATATGTCAAACTAGGCTCCAAAAATAGAGAAATCAACCATAAAAACTTCAATACACCTTTCAACCAAATTCAAGAAAAATGGTGTTTAAAATGTTGTTTGAGCATTACATAACCTAAAAGGCATTCTTCTATAATAAAAGACAACAAAAAGGCATGTAGCTAGAATATACATCCAAGAAATATTAAAAGGCTTGCTCCACTATTCTTTTCTGCATTTGATCCATGAAGGGTAGCGAAAATGGTCATTTTGGTTAGCTTTGTTCAGCCTTCGGTAGTCTATACATTCTCCAATATGTGATGATCCTTGTCAAAATTCGTTCATTCTTTTCATTAGTGATGAACGTCATACATTCTTTCTTTAGAACCATCTGAACTATACTCACCCAAGTAATATCTGATATGGGATAGACTATTTCGGTTTCCACACGTTTCAAATCCTCCTTTATGACACCCTCTTTTATATTAGGATTCAAATGATTTTGAGGTTAAGCACTAGGTCTGAAATCATCTTCTATCAAAATCTTATGCATTCAACACGAAGGATTGATTCCTTTCAACTCAGACAATTTCCATCCAATTGCTTCCATATTTTTATTCATAACCACTATCAATTTCTTCTCTTCATGAGTTGATAGGAAGCTGTTGACGATTATATGTTTGTTCCAACTATCTTCAATAAAAACATACTTTAGATGTGGTGAGAACACCTTCAATTCAAATTTTTGACTACTCACCTTCCCTTTATCTTTCAATTCTTTTTTAACTTCCTCGTGAGGTGGAATTTCTTTCAAATGTCTAGATCTATGAGGACATCCTCAATTTCTTTTTCTTTCTCATTATTAAGAGCAACAGGAGCTACCATAAAAGTTTTCTCTAAAGGACTCGGAGTATGTAGTTGCGTTCATGATTACAAAATTGTTTCATTTATGACATCCATTTGCAAACATACTACTTTATCATTTGGATGATTCATGACTTTCAATTTGCCATCATCAATTTGCCATCATCCACAACAATCACAATTCTTGCAGTTTTCATGAATGGTTAATCCAATATGATAGGAACTTTATCATCTTCCTCTATACCCATCACTACAAAATTCATAGGAAAGACAAACTTATCCACTTTAACTAGGACGTCTTCAACTACACCATAAGGTGCTTGATGGACCTATCAACTAATTTTAGTGTCATTCTTTTAGGCCACATTTCCAAATCACATATTCTATTGACCTTGGAAAGAGGCATAAGATTTATGCTTCCAATTGTGATAGCAAGAGTAACCTTCCCAAGATCCTATTATTTTTAAGGCAAGGATCATTGAATAATTGCAATGCACATAGCTTCTAGCTGAATAGTATCGTCATCAATGAATCTTCTTCTTTTGCATATGTAGCCATCTGTTCCAAGGCATCAAAGAATTGAATATGGATCTATAATCTTTAGAAAATATCTAGAAACCTTGAGTATTGTCTTTTGCATTATTGTTTTCTTCGATTTCTCTATCACATTCTTCTTTTTCTCCCTGTTGTTTTTCTTTCTCCTCAACAAATCTATCTCGGTTTCAAGATTGTCATCAATAACCATACCAATCATCTTACCACTCCTAGTTTTAATAGCTTTGCAATGCTCCTTTTGGTTAGTTTGAGTGTTGGCAGTAAATGCCCCTCCTTATTGATTGGCCCAGTACTTGGCTATATACCCCACTTCTACTTTCAACTTTTTATTGATGCATCAATATTCATCTAGTGTGCATCAATATTTTTTTAATTTTCCATTGACATATGCATTAATCGATTTAGAGTATTGTAAGACCCTTAATTTTAAATCATAAATTATACAATTTTAGGGTATGGTGTGTAGAATTTCTCAGACTTTTAGCCAATTTTTGTTATTTAGTGGGTTAAATGCCAAAAATATATTTTTGGAAATTGGATTAAAATTATTTGTCGAACAATAATTTATTTAGACTACGAAGAATGTAATTCCGGACAGTATAGTTAAAAATATCACTCGTTGCTGAAAATCTATCTTTCAATTGAGTTGCGACGAGAATAGATATTTTTATTAAATTAGATTGGGATGTGAATGAAGTGGGGTGTGTAAGAGTTGTTTGATATTCGTTTGAGTTTAGTTTTAAGTATAATATATATATATATATATATATATATATATATATATATATATATATATATATAGTATTATAAGTTATATATATACACTACAAGAAAAACCCTATTTTGTGGCCAACTTTATAAATATTTTGTGGCCGAATAAAACCCTCACAAATTAGTGACCGAAAAAGCCCTCACAAAGGCCAAAATTAAAATTGCTCTTTTTTTGTGGCTGAAAAAGCCCTCACAAATTTTTAAATATTTAACTGGATTTTGTGGCTGCCTAAGCCCTCACAAAATCACAACATTGTGATTTTGTGAGGGCTTAGACAGCCACAAAATCCAGTTAAATATTTAAGGATTTTGTGAGGGCTTTTACAATCACAAAAAATGAATTTTGTGAGGGCCAAATTCGTCACAAAGGAGTGACATGACTAGGGAGTTTGTGGCGGCCTATGCCCTCACAAAGGATTGTGCACGTGGCGTTTGTGGCTGCAAAGGCCGCCACAAAGGACGCCTAAATCCTGCTGGATTTTGTGGCCGCTTAGGCCGTCACAAATGGCATTAAAGCTGGATTTTGTGGCTGCTTTGGCCGCCACAAATGCCCAAGGTGACCCTATATATATTTTTCTCCCCTCCTTTTTCATTTTTTCACATCCAACTTCTCTCTAAATCTTCATTCTAACTATTATCTCCTCCTTCTCTCTACACAAAATTTCTCTCTACACAAAATCCAGTTAAATAATTTATTTATAATTTACATTAATTTAAATTAATGTTTAATTATAATTATAAATTTATTATTAATAATTAAAATTTTAAATATTTTATTATTAATAATTTAAATATTTTTTTATTAATTTAAATATTTTATTCTTAATATTTTATTATTTAAATTAATCTTTAATTTAATTATTAATCTTTATTTTAAATTTTTAATTATATTAAGATTAATTTATTATATATATATATATATTAAATTTAATTTATAATTACATTATATTTCAAATTTAATTTAATTATAATTTAAATTTTAATATTATAATTATATTAATTTATTAAATATAATATTGTAATAAACTATTAATTTAAAATTAAAAATTAATTTATTAATTACGTTGGCATTTGTGGCGGCCAAAAGCCCTCACAAATGCCAAGTCAACAATCCTTTGTGGCGGCCAAAAGCCCTCAAAAATTCAGCTTGGATTTTGTGGCGGCCAAAAGCCTTCACAAATGCCCAGTCAGCATTCCTTTGTGGCGGCCTATGCCCTCACAAAAGCTGAATCAGGCAAATTCAGCTTTCCTTTGTGGCGGCCTATGCCCTCACAAAGGCAGACTTTTGTGGCTGCAAAAGCCCTCACAAATGCCTGTATTTTGTGGCTGCAAAAGCCCTCACAAATGCCAACGTGTTTCAGCTTCTTTGTGGCTGCAAAAGCCCTCACAAAAATTTGTGACCAGCTTCTTTGTGGTTGCCAAAAGCCCTCACAAAAGCCATATTTGTGGCTGTTTTTTTCCCTTTGTGACGGCTTTTGGCCCTCACAAAATTGGTGTTTTCTTGTTGTGATATATATATATATATATATATATATATATATATATATATATATATATATATATATATATATATATATATATATATATATATATATATATATGTTGGAAAGGAAACGGAGGAAACAAAAGAAACAAAGGAAGCTTTCCATCGCCCTTGTTCCTTCTTTCTTTTCCATTTCTTTTTCGTTCCTTGGTTTCAAGAATAGAAACCCAAGGATTAGTGGGTAAGAAAGCAAGGATTTCTCAGCTTCATACTTCCTCGTTGTTTTGAAAACGAAGAAAATTGGTGTTAGGGATTTCAAAACCGTCTAACACAAAAATCCCTGTTTCGTCTAGATCTAAGATTCGTTTCGCGAAGAGATAGAAGGGAAAGTTGCTCACTACCACCCTACGGTACTAGGGAACCAACCTTGGAAGCGACGTTGCGAGCGGATATTTTACTGGATTTACTCGCGGTATCGTAATCGCACGTTAAAGCTAACGTGAAGGTAAGAGCTCCTTCCAAACTGTTAGTTTACATTTAGGGACTTATCTGTGGTTGTGTGGAAAACAATTTTGTTAGGGTTAAAGTGTTGATTTGGGGAAAATGAATGTAACTCATTTATGTATGATTTGGAGTAAATGAAATTTTATGTGATTGAGTGGTATGTTGTGATAACTTGTGTTCATCGTATTTGAAGTGCTCTTGAATGATACTTATGAAATTCGAGATGTGTTTGGTTGGATTCTGCGGAAAGAATGAATTGATGTGGTTTAGTGTGAACTGTGGATTGGATTTTTTAACATTTTGAGTTTGTTTTGTGTGGAATTTGAAAACCATTAGAGTTACACGAGCATTAAGAAGGGGCAATCTCTTAATGTCTACGTTTACTTAATGTTGTTGTGAAAACCATTAGAGTTAAATGCGTATTAAGAATGAGGAATCTCTTAATGTCTCGTTTATTTAATGTGTGTTTGTGAAAATCGTTTAAGTTAAATAAGTATTAAGAATCGGGAATCTCTTAATGTCTTATTTACTTAATGTGTATTTGTGAAAATCGTTTAAGTTAAATGAGTATATAAGAATGGGGAATCTCTTAATGTCTCGTTTACTTAATATGTGTTTGTGAAAATCATTTAAGTTAAATGAGTATTAAGAATGGGGAATCTCTTATTGTCTTGTTTACTTAATGTGTGTTTATGAAAATCGTTTAAGTTAAATGAGTATTAAGAAGGGGAATCTCTTAATGTCTCGTTTACTTAATGTGTGTTTGTGAAAATCGTTTAAGTTAAACGAGTATTAAGAATGGGGAATCTCTTAATGTCTTTTTTACTTAATGTGTGTTCGTGAAAATCGTTTAAGTTAAATTAGTATTAAGAATGGGGAATCTTTTAATATCTTATTTACTTAATGTGGGTTTGTGAAAATCATTTAAGTTAAATGAGTTATAAGAATGGGGAATCTCTTAATGTCTCGTTAAATTAATGGGGAATCTCTTAAGAATGGGGAATCTCTTAATATCTTTGTTTACTTAATGACTGTCCTTCGAATTGTAAGAGTTAGATGGGATTTAATAACGGGGAATCTTTTAATATCTGCCTTTACTTAATGGTGTTTGTCCGTGAGAGACTACACCCTGGTAAATTGTGTTTGTCCGTGAGAGACTGCACAGGTGTTTGTCCGTGAGAAACTGCACAGGTGTTTTTCCGTGAGAGACTCCATCCTGGTAAATTGTGTTTGTCCATGAAAGACTGCATAGGTGTTTGTCCGTGAGAGACTACACACAGGTAAATTGTGTTTGTCCGTGAGAGACTGCACAAGTGTTTGTCCGTGAGAGACTACACACAGGTAAATTGTGTTTGTCCGTGAGAGACTGCACAAGTGTTTGTCCGTGAGAGACTACACCGTGGTAAATTGTGTTTGTCCGTGAGAGACTACAAGGTATTTGTCCGTGAGATACTGCACCCTGGTAAATTGTGTTTGTCTGTGAGAGACTGCACATGTGTTTTTCTGTGAGAGACTACACCCTGGTAAATTGTGTTTGTCCGTGAGAGACTACACAAGTGTTTGTCCGTGAGAGACTACACCCTGGTAAATTGTGTTTGTCTGTGAGAGACTACACCCTAGTAAATTGTGTTTGGTCGTGAGAAACTATACGTTTAGGATTTACGCCTCTCGCGGGGGGTTTTGTTTGGAATTGTGTGATAGCATGTTTTATTGCAAAACTATTTCGAAGCTCACGATTTTGTAGTGATTATGTTATAAGTGTTAAGTGTTATGTTTTGGAATTGTGTGATAGCATGTTTGATTGCAAAACTATTTCGAAACTCATGATGTTGTAATGATTGTGTCATAAGTGCTTAGTGTTATGTTTTGAAATTGTGTGATAGCATGTTTGATTGCAAAACTATTTCGAAGTTCATGATGTTGTAGTGATTGTGTTGAAATTGCTAAGTGTTAAGATTTGGAGTTGTGTATGAATGTGATTGAGTTAGTTTATGTATTTTTGGAAGAATAAGCAGGGAAATCGATTTCCCAATCGATTTGATGAGTTACATGGACTTCGCTAATTTGACAAATCGATTTGCCAATCGATTGTGTAATATGTTTTTCAAAACCATTTAAGAAATCGATTTGAAAATAGATTGGTAGGACTCCTGTTTTCTTGAATCTTGAAAATATATTGAAACAATCGATTTACCAATCGATTTGGCCATTACAGTAGCTCAACTATCTGGTCAAAATCGATTTGGCAATCGATTGGATTTGTTACAAGGGCTCAGCTATTCATTCAATCGATTACCCAATCGATTGATTTAAGCCCAGAGTTCAGATTTTTCAAAACAACCTTCAAGCAATCGATTTCCCAATCGATTTGCTTAGTGGAAATTCTTATTTTGCGTTAGATAATCGATTGCTCGATTTGTTCATCAATGGGTTGGTTTGTTGTTTATTACTTGATTGATTTAAGACTTTATTTGATCTCATGTCTACTTGGCAAGTATTATATGAACTTTTAGCATATGGATAATCCTTTTAAGGTGCATAATAAGTTGAAAGGTTATTTTGCGCATTTAAAAACTTAAATGTTATGTGTTAATTGTTAATTTCGGTTGGTGACCCTTTACAACTATTGTGAAAATCTGGGCTTTTCCCTCATATGAGAGCTAGGACAATTGTACCGATTCGTACCCTACGGATGGGAATGTAGATGGGAACGCTTGATTGGAGCTATGTCAGGAGGATCTTACGGGGCGCGTGGCGATCACTTAGGGCGTATAGTTTTTTGTTTATAGAATTATCACATTAGGTTGACATAGAGGGAACAAATGTCTTTATTTTGGATTGCGTTTATTTTAAATTGGAAGATTGTATCTTTACTAATATTGTCAGCATGACATCTTATGTTAATGGATTCCATGTATCACTGGCTGTTGGGTAAACACTTTGGACTCATATTTCAAAAACTATTCCACTGCGTATCAATTATATTGACTTATATAATTATCCAAAGTTATTTTACTTAATTATTCACTATTTTATTTTAATTGGTTTTGAAAAAAAAATACACCCTCGCTTTGAAAATCGGGGTGTTACACTATGGTATCAGAGCTTTGGTTTGGTTTTCTTTGGGGGCTGTGGAACCTTTGGTTATAGATTGTAGGTCAACCTGTAGGTTGCGAGTTGTTATCTGATCATGCGTCGGTTTAGGTGGTTCGAGTTGTCAAGTCCAAAATATTTATTATGTGTTGATGTGGTCAGAGGTTAGTTTTCGAATTATTTGAAGTAGTGTTAAGACTCTACTTGATGATGGTTTTATAGGAAAACCATGCCGCCAAGAAGGAATGACGCTCCGAGAGCCAATGCTAATAAGGATGATCGAATGGCAGAGGCCATGAATAACATGGTTGCTTCTGTGGCTGCACAGACTGCTGCCAAGACTCAACGTGATCTTGAAAAGAGGGAAAGAGAGATCTGTGCTGCAGAGTCAAGAGGATTAGAAGACTTTCGTCGTTACAATCCTCCCATGTTTAAGGGAGATGAGAATTCAGAGAGAGCGGATCAATGGATCCAAGAAGTGGAGAAGATCTTCAAAATGATTAACAGTCAGGCGGGAGTGAAGGTCAACTATGCCACTTATATACTATTAGGGGATGCTGAGTACTAGTGGAGGAGTGCAAGATTGTTGATGAGATCAGCTCACGAGGAGGTGAACTGGGAATCATTCAAAAGAATGTTTTTAGACAAATACTTCCCGATGAGTACCAGGACTAAACTGGGTGATGATTTCCTGAAACTGCATTAGGGGAACATGACCGTGGGCGAATATGCTACTAAGTTTGAATCGCTATCAAGACATTTTAGGTTTTTCCGTGAAGAGATTGATGAACCATTCATGTGTCATCGTTTCCATGACGGACTAAAGTATGAGATTCAAGACTCTGTCTTGCCTTTGGGAATTCAACGTTTCCAAGTTCTTGATGAAAAATGTAGGGAAGTTGAGGATATGAAGAATAAGAGGGCTAGCCGAGAAGGGAATTTAAGTACAGGAGGGCCCAATCGGGTGAAAACAACTTGCTAAACCTTATAATCGATTGCAGGATAACAACGGTGGGCAGAATCGCCCAGGGAACCAAGACTTTGGGAGACAAGTGGGACAAGCGATATGATGTTTCCAATATGGAGACGAGGGACATTATGCTAATGCTTGTACCTTTAACAGTCCAACTTGCTACAATTGCCATAAACCAGAGCACTTTGCAAACAATTGCAAGGCTCCGAAGGTGGAGCCAATAATGAATGTAACTAGGAATACTCTTCCTATTGCTAGAGGACGTGTTTATTGCATCGGTGCTGAAGCTGGAAATTCATCTAACAATCTGATTCAATGTGATTGCGCGATTACAGGTAACCCTCTAACTGCACTTTCTAATTCGGGGGCAACCCATTCCTTCATTACTATGGATTGTGTGAATCGTTGGAAGTATCTGCGTCGTCACTACCCTTTTGATTTGGTTGTGTTTACGCCTGCTAAGACTTTGACTGAAAATATTCCATGTATACATTGCCAAGTAATTGTCCATAATAGAGATTTCTCGATTAATTTGATTTGTTTACCTCTACAATAACCCAAGATCATTCTTGGTATGGATTGGAAGCCCTATCATTAGGTAATGATATATTGTACTCAATCTGTCCGTGTCATACTTAGTGTTTAGGTTTTGTACTAGATGGATGTTCCGTACAAGGTGGACGTATATGAGGTTACGCGACATAGTCTTGGTTTTGAAAAAAAAAATACACCCTCGCTTTGAAAATCGGGGTATTACAAGTATCCTTCAACTTTGAAGTTCTATCTTTTTGAGGAAGATTCATATTGTAATTATGTTAAGGTTATTGCCTGTTGGAAGTTCTTGCATCTTGTCACCATCTTTGGCCATCATTTGCATTGTTTCCTTTTTGATAATTATTATTTCCATGGTATTTCCCTTGTCTTTATTGTTTCCCATATAGTTCACCTCTACATTAGACAAATGACAATATCCTATAGGATGGTCTCCATTATACAGTTCACAATATGCAATTTGTTTTTGCAGATCCTTCCTGCATTCCTTTGAGTTGTTGTGGATGTTTTGGTTTTTGCAATGTTAATCTTTCCACTGTGTGAGTCACCAGCTTTTTCTGAGCTAGGATATCATCATTTGTGCTCAGTTCAATGATTCCTGTTTTTCATTGTGAATGACCTATGTCGAGTTGGCCTTGGTGATCACTAAATGCCATTCTTTCAATGATTTCAATGGAATATTCAATACTTTTAAACATCAAATAACCACCTAAAGTTGCATCTAAAAGGAGCTTTGGATGTTGTTGTAATATGTTGTGGAAGATGTGAATCTTAGTCAGATCATCAAAACCATGGTTTGGACATCTTTTCAACATTGACTTGGACCGCTCCCATGCTTCACACAATGTTTCATTTAAGCCTTGGGAAAATACAACAATAGTGTTTGTGACCTCAATAATCTTATTTTGTGCAAAAAAAACATATTGAGAAACTTCTCCCAAAGTGCATTCCAATTAGTCATAATTTGATAAGGTTGATCAATATAGCAACCTTTTGATTTCCCCTTCAATGAATGGGGAAACAGTCTCATGAACACAACCTCATTTTCTTCTTCTAGTGCTCCAAGTGTACCAAAAAGGTCATAGATTTTTGTAGGATAAGTGTATGGATCCTCGTGATCTAAACTAGCAAAAAGGTTAGCATATAGAATTTAAAGGAGTCTAGTCTTCTTCTATGTTTTGTATTCCTCGCATGTTTGACAATGTGAGCTAGTCGTCTTGGGCTGTTTTTGCATGGCATTCCTCCATTGTTATTATTAAAATTATTGTTATTGCTATTGTTTTTATTGCAATTGTTGTTGTTGTTGTTACCCTTATCAGTCATGGTTTCTTTAGGTATCAGAAAGGTTGAAGAAATAGACATTTCTTCTCGTTGCTCTCTTTGCTTTGCTAGTTGCTTCCTTTTTCTGATTTTGCTATTAATTGTTTGGGTTGTTCTTTCTATTTTAGAATAAAAAAGTCATTGATCCTTAGGTATTTTATCTCGTAATTACCCGACAACAACACCATTTTAATGAAGTATCTAAAGTAAGTATATGAATTATTGTATCCATAGGAACTTGTGCATATGTAGCCATTCAACAAAGTTACGGTTCTAAGGGAAGGAGTACAAGAGTTTTGTTCATCAATTCAATTAGATTAAAAACCACTAATGTAATGTAAATTTAATGATGAGATTAAATTATCAGGATTAGATTTCATCATTCACTTTCTCATGTATCCTACTGACCAGTTACACATATTCATGTTAACATCAACATTATCTCTTGCGCTATTCATACGTTATTAATTTCTTAATAACAAGAAATTGTCTTGCATACACGAAAAATCCTTAGCCTATTAGCCAAGACAGTCACATTAACAATCAACAGTTCAAAACTACTTCTAAATCTACTCTTATGGTTTATATTCAATAGATTATCCTAAATCAAGATCTAAACAATATTTTCTAATGAAACTTCAAATCAAATATCAAATTATGAGTGATCAAGTCATAACAAGCATTAAGAACAAGGATAAACATTGACATTCACGAGTAACTAGAATATATATAACTATAAATTAAAAGACATACAAAATATTATAATTGATTACATCTAATCCCATCAAAGAAAGGTTTAGCTACTCATTGTGGTGGTAGCTTTACAAGATCAAGATGGAAAAAAAATCGGTCTTCAATGATGATTTCCATGTTTTCTCACATGGTTTTCTCTCAATTTTGAGCTTTCTTTCTCTGTTTGTAAATATATCTCCTTCAAATGGCATATGCTTCAGCTTTAAATACTTTTATGATAAGAGACATTTCATTTAGGGAACATCAAATTCGCTTAGCAAGTGAGCATTCTTCATGCAGAAGCAAATTCCAGTTGTCAAACCACCTTTAATTTGGGTAAGCCAAATTAGAATCCTCTTACCGAGATTAATTTTGCAAAATTTAGCAAACTCGCTGCTTGGAACTCGCTTAGCTAAAAATTTGCTCCCTTAATAAATTTCATCTTTGTTGTGTCATCAAATCTTGGCATATCATTATTCTCGTATATCAACCTAATTAATATAACATATATATAAGAATTAGGAAGAAAAAAAATATCACATATTTCTATTAAACTAAGTAAAATTATCTCTCAAACATGGTAAAATATCACAAGTTTCTATTAACCTAATTATTCTTGGTTGTGTCATTAAACTAAGTAAAAAATATCACAAGTTTCTACTATAAATTGTCTCTCAAAATTGGTAAAATTGGCACATATCACTAATTGATCTCCAAATTTCAAGGGAACCATGCCCAACGAATATACTTCTATTTCAAGACCATTTTAAAGCTCATTTTATCTATAAATACTTGAAAACATCAAAGTTCCTTATCAATCAAAGCTCTTTTCAAATCAAACACATTTCAACTCTTGATTTTATATTACGAGGAACATCATATTGAGTGTGTTACAAATATTCTATCAAAACAATTGTGTGAAGCTTGGATCCCAAAAAGACAATTCATTTACTTGTAACATTCTCAAATCTTTGTGTTGAAGTCAATTTGAGTGAAATCTTTATAATGTTTGAGTGAGACTTAAAAGCAAGGATTGAAAGCCATTTTTGGCTGATAATATACAAATTGTAACTAATAAAGGTTGATCAAAAGAAAAGCTGTGAACAACAAAACATTCTGAAGAGAGACATATTAAAAAATCTCTTCAAGTATAAGCATTGGACATAACCTGTATTTTGGATGAACCAGTATAAATTGTGGTGTTCTATCGATCTATCTCTTTTTCATTATCTTCCATTGGAGTTTAATTTTAATTTGCATAATATTTGTTACTTAAAGTTGTTCATAAAGTTCTCGAAAAGAAAGAGTTTTCTTGAGAAAGGTAATTAATTTTTAAGTTCAGGAACCAAAAGATTAAAAGTTTCACAATTCA
>JBBPBS010000206.1:3541249-3681226 GCA_037974835.1 Cicer judaicum
CCCCCAATTCTTGTGATTATTCCTTCTACTTTAGATAATTTCGTCGGCAAGGTGGAGAGGAAGGTCGTCATTGGTAGGTACCTACTTATATGATGCAAGGATTTTAAAATGTTGTGTCATCGATCGATGGGACCTCATCAAGATTTCATTATGGAGAGTATTAATGTGGCTTAAACAATCATTTTAAGAGGCAACACTATTTGGAGATGAACTTCTTGAAGTTCTACGTTGTTTTCCGTTGATGACGATGAGGCAGTGGCTTTGTCTCTCTATTGCGGTTGTTGTGGTCCAACCATTGCACTTGTCACCTTCCATTGTCATATAGCCTTCTTTAGGGGTACGAGTTAGATCTTCTTGAGGTAATGGTGGAGGAATTAGAGTGTTCAATTCCCGCATAGGACATCAATGTGGGAACCATAAAAGTATTTTCTTCCAACAATAAATTTGAATTAATGGTTTCATTGTGTATGCAAATATTGGAAGAAGAAAATCAAAACAACGTATCAAAGGAAGAAAATCAAAGGAAGATACCAAAGGAAGTGACCACATGAAAGTCACCAGAGGAAGTGACCAAAAGATGAGATAAGATGAACATAACATATCCACGTATGCCTCTGAACATATGCCTCAAAAATTAATGTATATTTGGGTCTAAAGACTGCCTCTAAAGAATAGCATTGAAACTGAGTCTGAAGGTTGCCTCTAAAGACAAAATTTTAAGTATACCTATAAAGCCCTTGCATGTCTCTGATGTGCACAAACTCAACATGTCGTTGAAGAGTTCATATCATGGTATAATTAAATTTGAATAGATTGTTCAAATCATAAATTCAAAGCTCATAATTTATTGATCCTAATGGTGTAACATACTCCAATTGCTACTTCTGATTTGTTCCAAACTCTTGTAACAAAACCTGATAGTGGCTTTCGTGTTTCTCAAGCAATGTGTGGCTTTTTTGTTCCTCACTTACTTCTTCAATTGGTCAGTTAACCCTGTTGAATATAAAGCCGTGTGTTTCAACTATATTGTGGAATCTCTTTATATAGGCATAATGTTTTAAATAACCCTAATTTACAATAATACTAACAGGCCATAATACTTAAATACTTACAGCCCATACAATTATTTACATTCTAATATAATATTTAACACTCCCCCTCAAGCTGGAGCATATAAATCAAATGCACCTAGCTTGTTACATATATAACTAATTTTTGACCTCGCAATGACTTTGTAAACACATATGCTAACTGATCATTGAATTTGATAAAGCTGGTGATGATGTCACCCAATTCAGTCTTTTCTCTAACAAAATGGAAGTCAATCTCAATATGCTTGGTCCTCTCATGAAAAATAGGATTCGAGGCAATGTGCAATGCAGCTTGATTATCACATATTAGTTGCATTGTGTTGGTTTCTTCAAATTTAAGTTCTTTCAGTAACTATTTCAGCCAGATGAGTTCACATGTTACTAGTGCCATGGCTCTGTATTTTGCCTCAACGCTGGATCTTGCAACAAAATTTTGTTTCTTACTCTTCCAAGATATTAAATTTCCTCCGATGAGTACACAATACCCAGAAGTTGATCATATATCTATGGGTGAGCCTTCCTAATCGCAACTGAGTAGCCAATTATCTGAGTATGTCGTATATCTTCATAAATGAGACATGTTCCAGGTGCACTTTTGATGTATTTAAGAATCCATATTACGACATCCATATGTTCTTAGCAAGGAGAATTTAAGAACTGACTTACCACACTGACAACAAAGGAAATGTCAGGACGAGTGATTGTGAGATAGTTTAAATTTCCAACCAATCTCCTATATCTTTCTGAATCTAATAGAGGCTCCCCCTGATTGGGTAGGAGTTTGACATTTAGATCAATAGGAGTATCAACTGACTTGGCATTTAGAAGGCCTGTTTCTTCAAGAATATCCGTAGCAAATTTTCTTAGTGAAGTTACAAGGCCATCCTTGGATTGGGATACTTCAATAACTAGAAAATATCATAGTTCAGCAAGGTCTTTAGTCTGAAATTTATTTGAGAGATGTTGTTTTAACTGGAGTATTCCTTGATGATCACTACCAGTTATAACAATGTCATCAACGTAAACAATAAGATAGATGCACCCTTGAGCTGAGTGATGATAAAATACAGAGTGATCTGCTTCACTATGGATCATACCAAATTCTTGTACTATCGAGTTGAATCTGCCAAACCAAGCTCTAGGAGACTGTTTAAGACTATAAAGGGACCTGTGTAGCCGATAAACCATGTTTGAAGACTCCCCCTGAGCAACAAACCCTAGTGGTTGCTCCATATACACTTCCTCTTAAAGATCACCGTGCAAAAAGGCATTTGTAATGTCAAGTTAATTGAGGGGCCAATGTCGAATTGTTGCAATGGAGAAAAATAGTATGATAGATGCCATTTTGGCAATTGATGAGAATGTATCACTATAATCCAACCCAAAAATCTGAGTATATTCCTTGGCTACCAAACGAGCCTTAAATCGATCAATCTTACCATCAGGACCAACCTTCACTGTATAAAGCCAACGACACCCGACTAGCGACTTCCGTTGAGGTAAAGGGACCAATTCCCAAGTACCACTACTTTGAAGAGCACATATCTCATCAAGCATTGCTTGCCTCCACTCAGGGTGGGATAATGCTTCATCTATAGTTTTAGGAATAGAAACAAAAGACAAGGAGGACAAACAAGTGTAATGTAAAGGAGAAAGACGATGATAACACAAATCAATATAATGAGGAGATGGATTACGGGTGGTGTGAATATCCTTACGAAGAGCAATGAGAAGGTCATGCTCAGGTGTCAGGACTGGATCCAGAGGTGGCGTCAGAGGAGAGTTTGTAATGGGAGCAGGAACAGGCACAACAGAGGATATGCGACGATGCTGATATGTTTATAGTGGTCGTGGAGGTTGGGGGCAAACTCGGCAGGTTCAATAGGAATATGAGTGGGTGGGAGAGGGATAACTATTTGAGGAGGTTCGGGATTAATTTCCTGATAGGGCTCAGTAGCTATATGGGTAGGTTTAAAATATTGTACATACTCAAAAAAGGTAACATCAGCTAATGTAATGTAGCGGTGTAGTGTGGGAGAATAACAACAGTAGCCCTTTTGGGACCAATGATAACCGAGAAAGACACTCTTGAGTGGCCGAGCTGACAATTTGTCCAAACCAGGAAATAAATTATGAACAAAACACGTGGATCCAAAGACTCGAGGTGATAGTGGGTGAAGAAGGGTATGGGGAAAGAGGACCGAATAGGGGATATTGTCATCAAGGACAGAAGATGGCATACGGTTAATAAGGTAACACGTTGTTAATATTGCATCCCCCCAAGAACAGAATGGAACATTACCATGGAGAAGTAAGGTTCGTGTGGTTTCAATAAGATGCCGATTTTTGTGTTCGACTACCCCGTTTTGTTAAGGTGTTTAAGGATATGATGTTTGGGGTAAAATACTGTTGGAAGCCATAAAATTTTGAAATTGATGAGACAAATATTTTTGAGCATTATCACTTCTTAAGGTACGAATGGAAACTTCAAATTGGGTTTTAATTTCTTGATAAAATTGCTCAAAGATGGAAAACAATTTAGTTCTATTTTTCATTAAAAATAACCACGTACAACGAGAATAATCATCAATGAAAGTAACAAAATACATAGACTCTAAAGTAGACACAATACAAGAGGGACCCCAAACATCATCGTGAACTAAAGTAAAAGGAGAGGATACTCTTTTATTGACTCAATCGGGAAAATTATTACGGGTGTGTTTCCCTAACTAACACAACTCACAATGTAAAGTAGATAACTTAGACAAACTAGGCACCTGTTTTTGTAGTTTGGTAAGACTTGGATGTCCTAGCTGAGTATGGATAGTATGGGGGGACTTTGTGGCAGAGCACGTCTTGGAAGTTGTAGAAAGGTAATAGAGACCTTGTGACTCACATCTAACGCCAATCGTCCGTCCCGAATTTCGGTCATGCAAGGTAACATTATCATTAGTGAAAGTAATAATACAGTTATGAGACCGAGTCAATCGACTAACTGAAAGTAAATTAAAGGGCATTCATGTACATAGAGAACAGATGTAACAAAGATAGAAGGGAGAATATGGACAGTGCCAACTCCTTGAGACCGGGTTTGAGTACCATTGGCAAAAGTTATAGTAGGTAAAAAACCAGATGTAGATAGTGAAAAAAAGAGACCCTTATTACAAGTAACATGATTAGACGCACCGAAATCAAGAACCCAAGGGCCAAGGGAATATAAATGATAGAGGTAAACATATGAGTTACTAGTGAGTGCAACCGAAGTAGGAAAACTAGAGTTCGGATGACTCTGAACCCATAGGAGAAAATCTTCATAGTTTGTCGGGGTCCCTTGTGGAGATGGTGTAGTTTGAACAGTGGCAGAAGGATCCAGTTGGGTTGCATTTATCGAAGGCGAAGGCTTGCCATGCAACTTCCAACAGCGATCAATAGTGTGTCCAAGCCGATGACAATGCTCACATTTGGGACGAGGCTTAGAGTTAGATGGTCCTCCACGAGAAAATTATTGATTATGTCCCTGAGATGCAAGGGCAACAGCGTCACCCGGAACTGATGTAATAGACTACTCAACTGGATGTTTTGCTGGTACTTAAAGGAGGATCTCTGAAGTAGTAGACATATCCCGAACACTAATAGACCCCAAAATTTGATCACGAGTTGCAGAGTACTCCTGGGGAAGGCCATAGAGTGCAAGAAGCATGACAAAGTTGCTGTGTTGATCCAACTCCTTCTTCTGTTCAACTGGATTACTTGCAGTAAGAGGGAGAAACTCATTAAAGTCATGAAGTGCACTATGAACGGTGCCAAGATATGCAGAAATAGAGCCATCGAGTGACTTTGGAGTAATGATGTTCAACAAGCGGTGACAAACTCCATAGAGACGTTGTGTGTCGTTAGTATAGAGTGCCTTTGCTTGACTCCAAACCGATTCACACATGAGATGCAAACGAAAAATCAGTTTAACATCTAGATGAAGTGTAGACTTAATGACACTACACAACTGAGCATCAATCTATCTCCATTTGGATGTTTCAGTCACACTCACCTTTTCAGGGTTTTGGGTTAGGTGGTCCTCGTAACCTTGACCACGTAGCCATAGTTTGATGTCGGCATCCCAACTATCATAATTTGATCCTGTAAGACCCGTAATTTTAAAGTATACTTTATGTATTTTAGTGTATTTTTGGTATTTGAACTCGGAGGCTTTTTAGCCAAACTTATTAATATTTTGGAGTTTATATGACCAAAAGGATATTTTGATGGCCGATTAAAATTACTTATCGATAAATAAATTAAATTAACTGTGGTGAATCCTTTACGAAGAATTTAATGTGAAATGGTAATTTTTATAAATATCTAGATATTTGGAGATATTTGTTAAAAGTGATTAATATATATATATATATATATGTTTATGTGGAAGGAAAAGATGAGGAAATAGAAAGAAAAGAAATATAAAGGAAGGAAAAAGGAAGAAAATAAGAGAAAAGGAAAGAAAGAAAACAAAATCCATCTTCCTCTGCTTCGCGTGACTTTCTTCCCTTTTCTTCCATTTTCATTTTCGCTTCTTCCTTTTGTTCAAGAATAGAAACCCAAGGCTTAGTGGGTAAGAAAGCAAGGATTTCTGAACTTCACTCTGCCTCGTTGATTCGAAAATGAAGAAAAATGGTGTTAGGGATTTTAAAATCGTCAAACACAAACCTCCCTATTTCATCTAGATCTACGCTTCGTTTCGCGAAGCGATAGAAGCGAAAGTTGCTCACCACTATGCTACGGTGCTAGGGAACCAACTTTGGAAGCGACGTTGCGAGCGGAGATTTTACCGGATTTACTAGCGGTACCGTAATCGCACATTAAAGGTAACGTGAAGGTAAGGGCTCCTTCCAAACTTTTAGATTGCATTTAGGGAATTATCTGTGGTTGTGTGGAAAAGAATTTTGTTAGGGTTTAAGTGTTGATTTGGGGAAAATGAATCTAAGGCTTTATGGGTAAAATCATATAGTTAGGTTTTGGTGATATTGATGAATGTTTCGTGGAAAAGGAATTTAACTCATTTCTGTATGATTTTGAGTAAATGAAATTTGAGTGTTTGAACTTGAGATGTCATTGTGATTGTGTTGATTTTACTAAGAGTTATGTTTTGGGAATTGTGTGATAGCATGGTTGATTGCGAAACTATTTCGAAGCTCTTGATGTTGTATTGATTGTGTTGGAATTGCTAAGTGTGATGTTTTGGAGTTGTGTGTGTATGTGATTGAGTTAGTTTATGTAGTTTTAGAAAAACATGAAGGGAAATGGATTCCCAAATCGATTCTATTAAAAACTATTCCTCGAAATCGATTTGGCAATCGATTGGAATATCACAGGAGCTCAGCCATTTTGACAAAATCGATTTGGGCATCGATTTGGCCATAACAGGAACTCAGCCTGTTTGACAAAATCGATTTGGAAATCAATTGGCTTTAATATAGGGGCTCAGTTATTCATTCAATCGATTTCCCAATCGATTGAATTAAGCCCAGAGTTCAGTTTTAACTAAAAACCTTCAGGAAATCGATTTCCCAATCAATTGGGTTAGTGGAAATTCTTAGTTTGAGTTAGATAATAGATTGCTCAATTGATTTATCAATGTTTTTGTCAGTTATGTATTACTTAATGGATTTAAGACTTTATTTGATCTCATGTCTACTTGGCAAGTATTATATGAACTTTTAGCATATGGATAATCCTTTTAAGGTGCATAATAAGTTGAAAGGTTATTTTGCGCATTTAAAAACTTAAATGTTATGTGTTAATTGTTAATTTCGGTTGGTGACCCTTTACAACTATTGTGAAAATCTGGGCTTTTCCCTCATATGAGAGCTAGGACAATTGTACCGGTTTGTACCCTACGGATGGGAATGTAGATGGGAACGCTTGATTAGAGCTATGTCAGGAGGATCTTACGGGGCGCGTGGCGATCACTTAGGGCGTATAGTTTTTTGTTTATAGAATTATCACATTAGGTTGACATAGAGGGAACAAATGTCTTTCTTTTGTATTGTGTATATTTTAAATTGGAAGACAGTACCTACACTAATATTGTCAGCATGACATGTGATTTTCTGTGGGTTCCATGTACCACTTTTTGATGTGTAAATACTTTGGATTCATATTTCAAAAAACTATTCTACTGTTTGTAAATTATATTGACTTTAAAGTCGTTGCGTTATGACTTCAACGTTTATCCAAAGGTATTTCCCTTATTTATTTCTTGGTTTTATGAAATTGTTTTGGAAAAAAAAATACACTCTCGCATTGAAAATCGGGGTGTTACATTGTGGTATCACATTATGGTATCAGAGCTTTGGTTTGGTTTTCTTTGGGGGTTGTGGAACCTTTGGTTAAAGATTGTAGGTCAACCTGTAGGTTGGGAGTTGTTATCTGATCATGCATCGGTTTAGGTGGTTTGAATTGTCAAGTGCAAAATAATTATTATGTGTTGATGTGGTCAGAAGCTAATTTTGGAATTATTTGAAGTAGTGTTAAGACTCTACTTGATGATGGTTTTATAGGAAAACCATGCCGCCAAGAAGGAATGACGCTCCGAGAGAAAATGCTAATAGGGATGATCGAATGGCAGAGGCCATGAATAACATGGTTGCTTCTGTTGCTGCACAGACTGCTGCCAAGACTCAATGTGATCTTGAAAAGAGAGAAAGAGAGATTCGTGCTACAGAGTCAAGAGGATTAGAAGAATTTCGCCGTTACAACCCTCCCAAGTTTAAGGGGGATGAAAATTCAGAGAAAGCGGATCAATGGATCCAAGAAGTGGAGAAGATCTTCAAATTGATTAACTTGCAAGCGGGAGTGAAGGTCAACTATGCCACTTAAATAGTATTAGGGGATGTTGAGTACTGGTGGAGGAGTGCAAGATTGTTGATGAGATCATCTCACGAGTTGGTGAACTGGGAATCATTCAAAAGGAAGTTTTTAGACAAATACTTCCCAATGAGTACCAGGACTAAATTGGGTGATGATTTCCTGAAACTGCATCAGGGGAACATGACCATGGGTGAATATGCTGCTAAGTTTGAATCGCTATCGAGACATTTCAGGTTTTTCCGTGAAGAGATTGATGAATCATTCATGTGTCATCGTTCCCAAGACGGGCTAAAGTATGAGATTCAAGACTCTGTTCTGCCCTTCAGAATTCAACGTTTCCAAGTTCTTGTGGAAAAATGTAGGGAAGTTGAAGATATGAAGAATAAGAGGGCTAACCGAGGAGGGAATTTTAGTGCAGGAGGGCCTAGTCGGGTGAATTATCAGAACAACAAGGGTAAACAAGTTGCTAAACCTCATAATCAACCACAGAATAACAACGGTGGGCGCCCAGGGAACCAGAATTTCGGGAGACAATTGGGACGAGTGGTTCGATGTTTCCGATATGGGGAAGAGAGACATTAAGCTAATGATTGTACCTCTAAAGGACCGACGTGCCATAATTGCCAGAAGCTAGGGCACTTTGCAAGGGATTGCACAACTCCGAAGATGGAACCAGTTGTGAATGTAACCAGGGCAACTCGTCCTATAGCTAGAGGACGCATTTATTGTGTGAGTGCTGAAGATTGGAATCCATCTGACAATCTGATTCAACGGGACTGTGAGATTGCAGGTAACACTTTAACTGCACTTTTTGATTTGGGGGAAACCCATTCCTTCATTGCTATGGATTGTGTGAATCGTTTGAAGTTATCTGTGCCTGCTTTACCTTTTGATTTGGTTGTTTCCTCACCTGCTAAGACTTTGACAGTAAATTCTGCATGTTTACATTGTCAAATAACTATTCATAATAGGGATTTCTTGGTTAATTTGATTTGTTTACCTCTACGATCACTCGAGGTCATTCTCGGTATGGATTGGATGTCTTACCATTATGTGATCTTAGATTGTGCTCGTAAATTGGTTCTTTTCCCCGAACTAGGAGTTGTTAAGTATTTAGCCGCTAACAAACTCCGAGTGTCGCTAAGTGAAGGGACTCGTGAGTTTTTGTCTCTGGCTAATGTCGAGGAAAAAATAAATGTGAACATAGAAGATGTGACACTTGTCAATGAGTACCGGGATGTATTTCCAACGGAAATTCCAGGATTGCCACCGGTAAGAGAAGTGGAATTTTTCATTGATTTGCACCCAGGAACGGGACCAATGTCGATTGCGTCGTACCGAATGTCACCATTGGAATTAAATGAGCTCAAAGGCCAAATTGAAGATTTGTTGAAGAAGAAATTTATTAGACCAAGTGTATCGCCATGGGGAGCTCCAGTTTTACTAGTTAAGAAGAAGAACGAAAGCTTGCATTTATGTGTGGATTATAGACAACTTAATAAGGCAACTATTAAGAATCATTATCCTTTGCCACACATTGATGATTTAATGGATCAATTGAGAGGGGTCGCGATATTCTCGAGAATTGACTTGAAGTCGGGCTACCATCATATTCGAGTAAGGGAAGGAGATATTCAGAAAACTGCTTTCAGAACCCGTTATGGACATTATGAATATCTTGTTATGCCTTTTGGAGTTACCAATGCACCAGCAATTTTCATGGACTACATGAACAGAATCTTTAATTCATTCCTTGATAAATTTGTTGTGGTGTTTATTGATGATATATTGATTTATTCAAGAACTGAAGAAGAGCATGGAGAACATTTACGTCAAGTTCTTGAGATTTTATGTAAGACCCGTAATTTTAAATTATACTTTATGTATTTTAATGGATTTTGGTATTGAACACAGGGGCTTTTTAGCCAAGTTATTAATATTTTGGAGTTTATATGACCAAAAAGATATTTTGATGCCTGATTAGAATTACTCGTCGATAAATAAATTAAATTTACTGCGGTGAATCTTTTGCGAAGAGTTTAATGCATTTTGGGTGAAAGGATAATTTAATAAATATCTAAAGGTTTTGAGATATTTGTTAATTATAGTTAATATATATATATAGAAAAGGAAGGGAAGGAATTGAAAAGAAAGCAAATAGAAAGGAAAGAAAAAGGAAGAAAGGAAAAGAGAAGGAGAGAAAACAGAAAATTTCCATCTTCTCCCTCCTCTGCCTCGCATGAACACCCAATCCTTCTCCTACCTCCATCTTCATCCATTTTCATTCTTCCTTGCTTCCTTGAGTTCGAAATTGATAGTGGGTGATAGGACAAGGATTTCTCAACTTCACTCTTCCTCTTTGATCCGAAAACGAAGGAAAATGGTTCAGGGATTTCAAAACCGTCAAACACAAATCTCGCCGTTTCTTCTGGATCCAAGCTTTGTTTCGCAAAGGGATAGAAGCGAAAATTGCTCACCACTACACTACGGTGCTAGTGAGCTAACTTTGGAAGCGTCGTCGCAAGCAAACTTTTTACCGGAATTGATCGTGGTGTCGTAAATCGACGTTAAAGCTAACGTTAAGGTAAGGGCTCCTTCCAAACTTTTAGTTTGCATTTAGGGTCTTATCTGTGGTTGTATGAAAAAGAATTTTGTTAGGGTTGGAGTATTGATTTGGGGAAAATATATCTAAGGCTTTATGGTAAAATGAATTTAAACTCAGTTATGTATGATTTTGAATGAATGAAACTTATGTGTTTGAGTGGTGGATTATGTTGATTCGTGTTCGTTGTTTTTGACGTGTTTTTAATTGATACTGATGAAACATGAGATGTGTTTGTGTGGTTTGTGTGGAAAATGATTTGGCGCGAATTATGGATTGAATGTGAAAGTATGTTTGATTTTGTTCTGTGTGGAATTTGAAAACCATTAAGTTAAACGAGTATTAAGAATGGGGAATCTCTTAATGTCTTGTTTACTTATTGTGTGTTTGTGAAAATCGTTTTGAGTTAAAAGAGTATTAAGAATGGGGAATCTCTTAATATCTCTGTTTACTAACGTTTTGGAAAATCTTTTAAGTCAAATGAGAATTAAGAATGGGGAATCTCTTAATTTCTTGTTTACTTAATGTTTGTTTGAAAATCGTTTAAGTTAACTGGGCGTTAAGAATGGGGAATCTCTTAATGTCTTGGTTACTTAATGTTTGTTTGAAAATCGTTTAAGTTAACTGGGCGTTAAGAATGGGGAATCTCTTAATGTCTTTGTTACTTAATGTTTGTTTGAAAATCGTTTAAGTTAACTGGGCGTTAAGAATGGGGAATCTCTTAATGTCATGGTTACTTAATGTTTGTTTGAAAATAGTTTAAGTTAACTGGGCGTTAAGAATGGGGAATCTCTTAATGTCTTGGTTACTTAATGTTTGTTTGAAAATCGAATAAGTTAACTGGGTGTTCAGAATGGGGAATCTCTTAATGTCTTGGTTACTTAATGTTTGTCTTTGAAAATCGTTTAAGTTAACTGGGCGTTAAGAATGGGGAATCTCTTAATGTCTTGGTTACTTAATGTTTGTTTGTAAATCGTTTAAGTTAACTGGGCGTTAAGAATGGGGAATCTCTTAATGTCTTGGTTACTTAATGTTTGTTTTTGAAAATCGTTTAAGTTAACTGGGCATTAAGAATGGGGAATCTCTTAATGTTTTGGTTACTTAATGTTGTTTTGAAAACCATTTAAGTTAAAAGAATATTAAGAATGGGGAATCTCTTAATATGTTTGTTTGCTTAATGTTAAAGTTAAATGAGTATTGAAATGGAGAATCTTTTAATATCTGCATTTACTTAACGATTGTGGTGGATGGATTCAATGTATGCTCATGCATTTCATTTGGTAAATTGTGCTTACCCGTGATAGGTGGCACGTCGGTAAACAGTATTGACCCGTGATAGGTGGTACGTTTACGATTTACTTTTTTGTAAGTTGTGCTGACCCGTGATAGGTGGCACCTCGGTAAATAATGCGTCGGCCTGGGATAGGCGGTACATTTACGACTTACGCTTTTTCTTTTAGTAAATCGTGCTGACCCGTGATAGGTGGCAACTCGGTAAACAGTACTGACCCGTGATAGGTGGTACGTTTATGATTTACGCTTTTTAGTAAATCGTGCTGACCCGTGATAGGTGGCACCTCGGTAATTGGTACTTTGGCCTGCGATAGGCGGTACAATTATGATTTACAGCCCTTCGAGGAGGGTTTTGGTTTGGAAGTCTGAGTCCATGCATTTTGGCATATACGCATTGCATTAGGGTGCTTGGCATACGAGTCGTGTTTTGATTCAAGTGTATGATTGAGAGTTTGAAACTCGAGTTGTCATGGTAACTGTGTTTAAATTGTTAAGTGTTATGTTTTGGAATTTGGTGATAGCATATTTGGTTGCAATATTATTTCGAAACTCATGTTGTTGTAGCGATTGCGTTATTAGTGCTAAGTGTTAAGATGTGGATTCGTGTATAAATGTGATCGAGTTAGTTTATGTATTTTTGGAAGAATATGCAGGGAAATCGATTGCCCAATCAATTGGCATCAACAGCAATGCTGTCAGTTGATTGCCCAATCGATTGACAGTAAGTCAGTGGCTCAGCAATGCTGTCAATCGATTGCCCAATCGATTGGCATTAAGTCAGTGGCTCAGCAATGCTGTCAATCAATTGCCCAATTGATTGCCCAATCGATTGATTTAAGCCCAGAGTTCAGATTTTTCAAAATAACCTTCAAGCAATCGATTTCCCAATCGATTGGCTTAGTGGAAATTCTCATTTTGAGTTAGATAATCGATTGCTTAGTTGATGTATCAATGGTTTGATCAGTTATGTATTACTTAATGGATTGAGAACTTTATTTTGATTTCATTATCATTTGGTAAGCATTGTATGAACTTTTAGCATATGGAAAACCTTTTAGGATGCATGCTAAGTTGAAAAGGGTATTTTGTGCATTTGAAAACTTAAATGTTATGTCTTAATTGTTAATTTCGGTTGGTGACCCTTTACAACTATTGTGGAAATTTGGGCTTTGACCTCAGATGAGAGCCAGGACTATCCTATCGGTTCATACCCTGTGGATGGAGATATAGATGGAAATGTTTGACTGTAGCTACGCTAGGAGGATCTTACGGGGCGCGTGGAGATCACTCAGGGTGTATAGTTTTTAGTTTGTTTTGCAGAATGATCAGATTAGGTTGACATAGAGGGAACATATGTCTTTATTTTGAAATGCGTTTATTTTAAATTGGAAAATTGTATCTTTACTAATATTGTCAGCATGACAGTTTATTTTCGATGGGTCCCATGTACCATTTTTTTTTAGGTGTAAATAGTTTGGATTCATATTTCGAAAAACTTTTCCGCTGCTTAAATATTGAAATGACTTAAATATTTATCCAAAGGTGTTTCCTTATTTATTTCTCTGTTTTATTTTAATTTCTTTTTAAAGAAAAAAAAAAGTACACCCTCGCTTTGAAAAACGGGGTGTTACATTTTACGCGAGAAGCAATTATATGCCAATTTGTCAAAGTGTGAATTTTGGCTAGAAAAAGTGAATTTCTTAGGACATGTGATAACCAAGGAAGGAATCATTGTAGATCTGGCTAAGATTGAGGCGGTTCTTGCTTGGAAACAACCTCAGACTGTCACTGACATACGAAGTTTCGTAGGACTGGTAGGGTACTATAGGAGGTTTATTGAAGGCTTTGCCAAGATTGTGACTCCATTGACACAACTTACCAGAAAAGATCAACCGTTCGCATGGACGGAGAAGTGTGAGGAAAATTTTCAATTACTAAAGAGAAAATTGACTACCTCACTAGTGTTGGTGTTACCGCAATCAGATGAATCCTATGAAGTTTATTGTGATGCATCTCACCAAGGGTTGGGATGTGTTCTGATGCAACACAAGAAAGTTGTAGCTTATGCTTCAAGGCAATTGAAGATTCATGAGAGGAACTATCCTACTCATGATTTGGAGCTTGCTGCTGTTGTTTTTGCATTAAAGATCTAGAGGCACTATTTATATGGGTGCCCGTTCATAGTGTTCAGTGACCATAACAGTTTGAAATACTTGTTTGATCAGAAGGAGTTGAACATGCGCCAGAGACGATGGATGGAGACTCTCAAGGATTTCGATTTCACACTGCAGTACCACCCTGGAAAGGCCAATGTAGTGGCTGATGCGTTGAGTAGAAGAAGTGTATCGGTGTCTTCAACAATTATGGCTAGGCAACAAGAGTTGTGGGAAGCTTTTAGAGACCTACACTTGTACGTAGAATTTGCACCGGGAATTTTGAAATTCGAAATGATTAAGATTTCGAGCGGACTACTTGAAGACATTGCAAATTCTCAAGATGACGTCTTAATCCAAGAGAAGAGGAACCTAATTGTGCAAGGGAAGACAACTGAGTTTAAGATTGGATCAGATAATATTTTGCAATGTAATGGTAGGATTTGTGTACCAGAAATTACAGATATGAGGAAAGTGATTTTAGAAGAGGCTCATAAGAGTAAGTTGAGTATTCATCCAAGAGCAACAAAGATGTATCAGGATTTGAGACAGAATTATAGGTGGCCAGGAATGAAGAAACATGTAGCGGAGTATGTATCAACTTGTCTAACTTGTCAGAAAGCGAAGGTGGAACATCAGCGACCTGCTGGGATGTTGCAACCTTTAGATATACCTGAATGGAAGTGGAACAACATTTTCATAGATTTTGTAACTGGATTGCCTAAAACTAGGAGAAAGAATGATTCTATATGGGTGATAGTGGATCGACTAACTAAATCCGCCCGCTTTTTGCTAGTAAAGACCACCTATAAGGTAGATCAGCTAACAGAGATCTACATTGCTGAAATTGTGATGATACACGGGGTACCATCGAGTATGGTATCAGACCGTGATCCGAAGTTCACATCACATTTTTGGGGAGCATTCCACGAAGCGTTGGGAACGAAACTACGATTGAGTTCAGCTTACCATCCACAAACGGACGGACAGACTGAAAGGAAAAATCAGTCCCTGAAAGATCTGTTGAGAGCATGTGTATTAGATGATAGAGGAAATTGGGATGATGTACTTCCGTTGATTGAGTTCACCTACAACAATAGTTTCCACGCAAGTATTAGAATGGCACCATATGAGGCTTTATATGGGCGCAAGTGTCAAACGCCCTTGTGTTGGTATAAGGACTGTGAAAATATGATTGTCGGACCAGAGATGGTGCAACAGACTACGGCTAAGGTAAAGAAGATCAAGGAGAAAATGAAGACTTCACAAGATCGTCAGAAAAGTTATGCGGACAAGCGTCGCAAACTTTTAGAATTCGAACAGGGTGACCATGTATTTCTAAGAGTCACACCTACTACTGGAGTTGGTAGAGCATTGAAATCGAAGTTGACTCCGAAATTCATTGGACCATATCAGATTTCTGCTCGAATTGGGCATGTTGCTTATCGGATTGCGTTGCCTCCGATAGTGTCGAATATTCATGATGTGTTTCATGTGTCACACTTAAGGAAATATCTTGCAGATCCATCTCATGTGATTGAACCAAACACAATCCAGCTAAAGGATAACTTGTCATTCGATGTACCACCTGAGAGGATTGATGACAGGAAGATTAAGCGATTGAGGACCAAGGATGTTCTCGTTGGTCAAGGTGATTTGGAACCCAATTACTGGAGATGCGACTTGGGAACTGGAGAGCAAGATGAGAGAACAACACCCAGAGCTATTTATCGACGCATAATTTCGAGGACGAAACTAATTTTAGGAGGTAGTAATGTAGGACCCGTAATTTTAAAGTATACTTTATGTATTTTAGTGTATTTTTGGTATTTGAACTCGGAGGCTTTTTAGCCAAAGTTATTAATATTTTGGAGTTTATATGACCAAAAGGATATTTAGATGGCCGATTAAAATTACTTGTCGATAAATAAATTAAATTAACTGTGGTGAATCCTTTACGAAGAATTTAATGTAAAATGGTAATTTTAATAAATATCTAGATATTTGGAGATATTTGTTAAAAGTGATTAATATATATATATATGTTTAAGTGGAAGGAAAAGAGGATGAAACCCAAGAATAGAAACCCAAGGCTTAATGGGTAAGAAAGCAAGGATTTCTCAACTTCACTCTCCCTCGTTGATTCGAAAACGAAGAAAAACGGTGTTAGGGATTTTAAAACTGTCAAACACAAACCTCCCCGTTTCATCTAGATCTAAGCTTCGTTTCGCGAAGAGATAGAAGGGAAAGTTGCTCACTACTACGCTACGGTGCTAGGGAACCAACTTTGGAAGCGACGTTGCGAGCGGAGATTTTACCTTATTTACTCGCGGTACCGTAATCACACGTTAAAGCTAACGTGAAGGTAAGGGCTCCTTCCAAACTTTTAGATTGCATTTAGGGATTTATCTGTGGTTGTGTGGAAAAGAATTTTGTTAGGGTTAAAGTGTTGATTTGGGGAAAATGAATCTAAGGCTTTATGGGTAAAATCTTAGAGTTAGGTTTTGGGTGATATTGATGAATGTTTCGTGGAAAAGGAATTTAACTCATTTATGTATGAGTTTGAGTAAATGAAATTTGTTGTGTTTGAGTGGTGGGTTGTGTTGATTTGTGTCGTCGTGTTTGACGTGTGCTTAATTAATATTTATGAAATTTGATATGTGTTTGTTTGGATTTTGTGAAAAGAATGAATTGTTGTGATTTGGTATGAATTGTGGAATGGATTTGACAAAATGTTTGAGTTTGTTTTGTGTGGAAATTGTAAACCGTTAGAGTTAAAAGAGTATTATGAATGGGGAATCTCTTAATATTTCGGTTTACTTAATGTTTGTTTTGAAAATCGTTTAAGTTAAATGAGTATTAAGAATGGGGAATCATTTAATATCTGCATTTACTTAACGATTGTCGTGGATAGAGTCAGGGTATGCTCAGGCATTTCATAGTGATAGTGGTAACTGAGATGATGCCATGTGATTTGTTGGTTCATCTCATCCAAGGGCCACGAGATGATTCCATGTGATTTGTTGGTTCATCTTGTCCATGGGCCACGAGATGATTCCCTGTGATTTGGTGGTTCATCTTATCCTTGCGGGGATTGTCGCGTCAAGGTGATTCCATTTGATTTGTTGGTTCATCTTGTCTGTGTGGGGATTGTCGCGTCAAGATGATTCCATATGATTTGTTGGTTCATCTTGTCCGTGTAGGGATTGTCGCGTCAAGATGATTCCATGTGATTTGTTGGTTCATCTTGTCCGTGTAGGGATTGTCACGTCAAGATGATTTGTTGGTTCATCTTGTCTGTGTGGGCATGGCGTTGTAACTGTTAAGCGTTATGTTTTGAAATTGTGTGTAAGTGTGTTTGATTCAAGTTAATGATTGAGTGTTTGAACTTGAGATGTCATTGTGATTGTGTTGATTTTACTAAGAGTTATGTTTTGGAAATTGTGTGATAGCATGTTTGATTGCAAAACTATTTCGTAGCTCTTGATGTTGTATTGATTGTGTTGGAATTGCTAAGTGTGATGTTTTGGAGTTGTGTGTGAATATGATTGAGTTAGTTTATGTAGTTTTAGAAAAACATGCAGGGAAATCGATTCCCAAATCGATTTTATTGGCAATCGATTGGAATTATCACACGAGCTCAGCCAATTTGACAAAATCGATTTCGAAATCAATTTGGCCGTTACAAGAGTTCAGTTTTCACTAAAAACCTTCAAGAAATCGATTTCCCAATCGATTGGCTTAGTGGAAATTCTTATTTTTAGTTAGATAATCGATTGCTCAATTGATTTATCAATGTTTTGGTCAGTTATGTATTACTTGATGGATTGAGAACTTTATTTTGATTTCGTTTTTATTTGGCAACTATTATATGAACTTTTAGCATATGGAAAACCCTTTTAAGGTGCATGCTAAGTTGAAAAGGTTAATTGTGCATTTAAAAACTTAAATGTTATACGTTAACTATTAATTTTGGTTCATACCCTGTGGATGGGAATTTAGATGGGGATGCCTGACTGGAGCTATGTTAGGAGGATCTTACGGGGCGCGTGGAGATCACTCAGGATGTTTAGTTTGTTTTGTAGAATGATCAGATTAGGTTGACATAGAGGGAACATATGTCTTTCTTTTGAATTGTGTATATTTTAAATTGGAAGAGTGTACCTACACTAATATTGCGAGCATGACATGTGATTTTCGGTGGGTTCCATGTACCAATTTTTGATGTGTAAATACTTTGGATTCATATTTCGAAAAACTATTCTGCTGCTTGTAAATTATATTGACTTAAAAGTCGTTGCGTTATGACTTAAACGTTTATCCAAAGGTATTTCCCTTAATTATTTCTTGGTTTTATGAAATTATTTTGGAAAAAAAAATACACTCTTGCATTGAAAATCGGGGTGTTACAGATCCATTCAGTTTTTCAACTAAGAGAGGAGAAGTGATGTAGTTAGTGAAGATGCTTTTTGTTTAAGAATGAGATGTCATGGTTAGCAAAGATTGTCAGAAAACGTGTCGGAACCGGGAAAACAGGTGTTGTTTGAATTGGAAGTCGTATATATGTAACTCAAAACTGAAAACTGAGGGCAGATATAGAAGCAGGAGGTCAAGGTGAGTGCGATTGAAGAAGCGGCACCTTGAACGACTATTGGACGCGCCATCATGCGTAGTGGTTGTGGGCGGCGCGTGGATCTCATGCGCAGGAATGCAAGCGGCACGTGAGAGCGCGTGAGGGTGTGTGGCGGCGCATGAGCAGGTTTCGGAAGGTGCGGCATAAGGCCAATTTGGGGTGTACGGCGTTGATGGAGTGGTCGTTCGTCGAAAAAACTCGTCAGAAACAATGACGGCAGTGAAAGTAGAGCGTGAACAACTCAACAAAAATTGAGGAATCAGCGTATCAACGGCATAAGGGGGGCAAACCGGAGTTGAGAACAAGGTTTGCCGAAAAATATTCACCGAAGACAGTGGGTCGACCGGGTAGTTGACGATTAGGTTTGTCTCTCAGTTTGCTCTAGATACCATGTTGAATATAAAGAATATTGAGAGACATATGAAATAACCTGTGTGTTTCAACTACACAGTGGAATCTCTTTATATAGGAACAGGGTATTAAATAACCCTAATTTACAGTAATACTAAAGGCCTAGAATACTTATAGCCCATATAATTTTTTACATTCTAATATAATATTTAACAAACCCGATTTGCTACTACTTTTATTCTAAGTAAGTCACCAAAGTCGAAGTAATTTTAAATAAATTATCAAAAACAATGCATCTTAGTCAAACACAATTCAACCCCCGTTCTCATACATGAACCTTCAATTTGCATCAACAGCCCGATTTCAAAAATTTAGTAATTTACAGTGTTTGAGCAAAGATTTAAGGATTCAACAATATTTGGATTTGGTGAAGAAGTTGATGGAGAAAACATCAATAGACCACCTTTTTTTGATAGTGAATTACTTGAGTACTGGAAGGACAGGTTGAGGAGTTTCTTTATCTCACAAGATCCTGAACTTTGAGACATAATGGAAAATTACTACACTTCTCAAACAAATTATGATGGTATTGAAATTTCAAGGAAAAAGATGGATGTTGAATAGTAGAAGATGTACAAGATTCATCACAAGTTCGGAACCTTAATGATCAATTGCAATCACATTCAAGGAATTTGATAAGTGCATTGAGAAAGAAATAGAAAAAAGCATCTATGACAATTTGGATCTAACTTATGAAGGAAGGAAGCAAGTTCAAGAAGCAAAGGCCAACCTCCTAGTCAGAAAGTATGAGTTGTTCTAGATGGAAGAAGATGAAGACATTGAAACAATGCTTTCTAGATTCCAAACTCTAGTCTCAAGATGAAAGGTACGTGAGAAGAGTTATACTACTATTGATCATATGAAGAAAATTCTTAGGAGTTTTCCAAGCAAGTGGAAGCCTAAGATTACAACAATTCAAAAAGTTAAGGATGTCAATACTCTTAAATTTGAAGAATTCATTAGCTCCTTGAGATCACATGAAATTGAGCTTACAGAGGATGATCCCAAGAATAAAATGCCAACTTTGGCCATGAAATCCAAGCAGAAGATTCTAAAGGCAATAATAAAATTTAGATGATTAGAATATAACCATTGAGGATGAGGAATTGGCTTTCATATCACTAAAAAGTTAGAAGATGTGGCACAAAAGAAAATAGAAATTTCCTCAAAGATATTCCATGCAACCTAGTAGAGGAATGTTTCAAAAATATGAAAGGAAAAGCATCATATTTAATGGATGCAATTAACCTCAACATGTAAATTATGAATGTCCAAATCTGGAAAAAGGGAAACATTATAGGAAATATTCCATACCAAAAAGAAGGTTTTGATGGCTACATGGGTTGATTATGATGAATCCTCTTATGATGAAGAGCAAGCAGTTTTGGCTCTGATGGCTAATACTAACTTTGCATCGAGATCTAACACAGACACTAATTTTGACTCTAGAAGTGAATCAATTGATGAAGAAATTGAGCAATTTACTTATTTATCCCGATCTAATTTAATTAATGTCGTAAATGATTTCTTAAATAAAAACCACAAGTTATGTCTAAAACTGAAATCACATAGGAAAGTAAATGCAAACTTAACTAAAAAAATCAATGCCTTAAAACCTAAAAGTGTTAAGGTTAAATATCAAATAAAACCTTGAAAGATATTATAGTTTCAAAACCTTAAATGTCACACGTAATTTTGATAAATATAAAGAAACATTCCAATACTTTCCAGCTAAAAGAATGGAAAGAAGTAATTATGGTTCTGTGATTTATGGAGTTAGTAGAAATTGTAAGAGATGTCTAGGATTTGAAGAAATGGTAATTGAACCTAAACTTATTCCTTTTGATAATTTGTGTATTATTTCCTCTAAGAAAGGTCACTCTCAGTTATCTTGTCCCATGTTAAATACAAGGAAATCCAAGAAAAATTTCAACACTAACAAATTTGGACCCAACCAAATTTGAGTACCTAAGCACAAAATTATCTATGTTGCAGATGTCCTTAGGAGCTAAGTTAAAACACCAATCAGAGTACCTGGATAGGGGAGCCTCACCACATATGATGGGAGAAATTTCTATGTTCTAAGACCTAACATTGATCAATGTAAGACCCGTAATTTTAAATCCTAAGTTATGAAATTTTAGGGTATTTTGTGTGGAATTTCTTAGGCTGTTAGCCCTGTTTTTGGTATTGAGTGAGTTAAATGCCAAAAATATATTTTAGGAAATTGGATTAAAATTATTTGTCGGAAAATAATTTATTTACGTTACGAAGGATTTAATATCGGGCAATTTTGTTAAAAATATCTGAGGTTGCTGAAAATTGTACTGGTCAATTGAGTTGCGACGAGAGTAGATATTATTATTAAATTAGATTACGAGGGGAATGAAATGATAGGGGTAAGAGTTGTTAGATAGTTGTTGTTTTTGTTTTAATTATAATATATTAATATATAAATTTATATTTATATATTGTAAGTAATATATATATATATATATATATGTTTGTGTGGAGGGAAAAAGGAAGGAGATAGAAAGGAAATAGAAAAAGAAAGAAGGGAAAAGGAAAGGAAAGAAAAAACCAGAACTCCCTTCTTCCTCCTTCAGCCGCGGGAGACCCTCCCTCCCTCCTTCCTCCATTTTCGTTTTTCTTGCTTCCTTTGAGTTCGAAAATTGAAACCCAAGGCTAGTGGGTGAGAAAGATCAAGTTCCCAACTCCTTTCCTCCTTCACGGATTCGAAAACGGGTTAGGGATTTCAAAAACCGTCAAACACAAACCTCCCTGTTCCACCTAGATCTAAGCTTAGTTTCGCGAAGAGATAAAAGGGAAAGTTGCTCACTACCACGCTACGGTGCAAGGAAACCAACTTTGGAAGCGGCGTAGCGAGCGGAAAATTTACCGGATTTACTCACGGTGCCGTAATCGCACGTTAAAGCTAAAGTGAAGGTAAGGGCTCCTTCCAAACTTTTAGTTTGCATTTAGGGACTTATCTGTGGTTGTGTGGAAAAGAATTTTGTTAGGGTTAAAGTATTGATTTGGGGAAAATGAATTTAACTCATTTGTGTATATTTTGAGTAACTGAAATTTGATGTGTTTGAGTGGTATGTTGTGTTAATCTGTGTTCGTTGTATTTGATAAAATGTTTGAGTTGTTCTGCGTGAAATTTGAGAACCATTAGAGTTAAACGACTATTAAGAATGGGGAATCTCTTAATGTCTGCGTTTACTTAATGTTGTCGTGAAAACGATTTTGTGGAGAAATGAATGGTTATGCTTTGGTGTGAATCGGGGATTGAATTTGATAATATGTTTGAGCTGTTTTGTGTGGAATTTGAAAACCATTCAGTTAAATGAGTATTAAGAATGGGGAATCTCTTAATGTTTTGTTTACTTAATGTGTGTTTTGTGAAAATTGTTTAAGTTAACTGGATATTATGAATGGGGAATCTCTTAATGGTTTGCAATTCTGAATCCATGCATTTTGGCATATACGCATTGCATTAGGGTGCTTGACGCACGAGTCGTGTTTGATTCAAGTGTATGATTGAATGTTTGAACTTGAGATGACGTTGTGATTGTGATGATTGTGCTAAGTGTCTATGTTTTGGAACAAATTGTGCGTAAATGAAATTGATTGTAAAACTGTTTCGAAACTCATGATGTTGTTGTGATTGTGTTAGAAATGCTAAGTGTTATGTTATGGAATTGTGTGATAGTGTGTTTGATTGCAAAACCATTTCGAAACTTAAGTTTTCGTGGTAATTGTGTTATAATTGCCAAGTGTGGATGTTTTAGAATTATGTGTAAGTGTGATTGATTGCAAAACCATTTCAAAACTCAAGATCTCGTAGTGATTGCGCTATAATTGTTAAGTATGATTGTTTGGATTTGTGTGTAAGTGTTGATTGGTTTCGATACCCTTTAAAAAGATGAAAAATGCTGAATTTTGCTGTTTTTCTGTTGTTGACTGCTGTGTATTCGAATACAGGAAGCTGTATTCGAATACAGACATCCTGTTTTTGCCATTGACTTACTGTGTAGTCAAATACAGACTGTTGTAGTTGAATACAGACATGCTATTTTGCTATTGACTTGTTGTGTAGTTGAATACAGACTGTTGTATTCGAATACAGACATGTTGTTTTTGTTGCTGAATGCTGAAACAGCCTTGTATTCGAATACAGAGATGTTGTATTCGAATACAACAATGCTTTTAATATCTGCATTTACTTATTGATTCTTGTGGATGGAGTCAATGTATGCTCATGCATTTCATTTGGTAAATTGTGATGACCCGTGATAGGTGGCACCTCGGTAAACAGTATTGACCCGTGATAGGTGGTACGTTTACGATTTACTTTTTAGTAAGTTGTGCTGACCCGTGATAGGTGTCACCTCGGTAAATACTATGTCGGCCTGTGATAGGCGGTACATTTACGACTTACGCTTTTTCTTTTAGTAAATCATGTTGACCCGTGATAGGTGGCACCTCGGTAAACAGTACTGACCCGTGACAGGTGGTACGTTTATGATTTACGCTTTTTAGTAAATCATGCTGATCCGTGATAGGTGGCACCTCGGTAATTGGTACTTTGGCCTGCGATAGGCGGTACAATTATGATTTACGGCCCTTCGAGGAAGGTTTTGGTTTGGAATTCCGAGTCCATGCATTTTGGCATATACGCATTGCATTAGGGTGCTTGTCACACGAGTCGTGTTTGTTTCAAGTGTATGGTTGAGTGCTTGAACTTGAGATGATGTTGTGATTGTGATGATTGTACTAAGTGTTTATGTTTTGGAACAAATTGTGTGTAAGTGAAATTGATTGTAAACCCGTTTCGAAACTCATGATGTTGTAGTGATTGTGTTGATTTTGCTAAGTGTTATGGTTTGAAATTATGTGTAGGTGTGTTTGAACTTGAGATGACGTTGTGATTGTGATGATTGTGCTAAGTGTCTATGTTTTGGAACAAATTGTGTGTAAGTGAAATTGATTGTAAAACTATTTCGAAACTCATGATGTTGTGGTGATTGTGTTAGAAATGCTAAGTGTTATGTTATGGAATTGTGTGATAGTGTGTTTGATTGCAAAACCATTTCGAAACTTAAGTTGTCGTGGTAATTGTGTTATAATTGCCAAGTGTGGATGTTTTGGAATTATGTGTAAGTGTGATTGATTGCAAAACCATTTCAAAACTCAAGATGTCATAGTGATTGCGCTATAATTGTTAAATATGATTGTTTGGATTTGTGTGTAAGTGTTGATTGGTTTCGATACCCTTTAAAAAGCTGAAAAATGCTGAATTTTGCTGTTTTTCTAGTGTTGTCTGTTGTGTATTCGAATACAGGAAGCTGTATTCGAATACAGACATCCTGTTTTTGCCATTGACTTACTGTGTTGTCGAATACAAACTGTTGTAGTCGAATACAGACATGCTGTTTTGCTACTGACTTGCTGTGTAGTTGAATACAGACTGTTGTATTCGAATACAAACATGTTGTTTTTGTTGCTGAATGCTTAAACAACCTTGTATTCGAATAAAGAGATATTGTATTCGAATACAACAATGCTTTTAATATCTGCATTTACTTAATGATTCTTGTGGATGGAGTCAGTGTATGCTCATGCATTTCATTTGGTAAATTGTGCTGACCCATGATAGGTGGCACCTCGGTAAACAGTATTGACCCATGATAGGTGGTACGTTTACGATTTACTTTTTGGTAAGTTGTGCTGACCCGTGATAGGTGGCACCTCGGTAAATAGTATCTCGGCCTGTCATAGGCGGTACATTTACGACTTACGCTTTTTCTTTTAGTAAATCGTGTTGACCTGTGATAGGTGGTACCTCGGTAAACAGTACTGACCCGTGATAGGTGGTACGTTTACGATTTACGCTTTTTAGTAAATCGTGCTGACCCGTGATAGGTGGCACCTCGGTAATTGGTACTTTGGCCTGCGATAGGCGGTACAATTATGATTTACGGCCCTTCGAGGAGGGTTTTTGGTCTGCAATTTTGAGTCCATGCATTTTGGCATATACGCATTGCATTAGGGTGCTTGATGCACGAGTCGTGTTTGATTCAAGTGTATGATTGAATGTTTGAACTTGAGATGACGTTGTGATTGTGATGATTGTGCTAAGTGTCTATGTTTTGGAACAAATTGTGCGTAAGTGAAATTGATTGTAAAACTGTTTCGAAACTCATGATGTTGTTGTGATTGTGTTAGAAATGCTAAGTGTTATGTTATGTAATTGTGTGATAGTGTGTTTGATTGCAAAACCATTTCGAAACTTAAGTTGTCGTGGTAATTGTGTTATAATTTCCAAGTGTGGATGTTTTAGAATTATGTGTAAGTGTGATTGATTGCAAAACCATTTCAAAACTCAAGATGTCGTAGTGATTGCGCTATAATTGTTAAGTATGATTGTTTGGATTTGTGTGTAAGTGTTGATTGGTTTCGATACCCTTTAAAAAGCTGAAAAATGCTGAATTTTGCTGTTTTTCTGTTGTTGTTTGCTGTGTATTCGAATACAGGAAGCTATATTCGAATACAAACATCCTGTTTTTGCCATGACTTACTGTGTAGTCAAATACAGACTGTTGTAGTCGAATACAGACATGTTGTTTTGTTACTGACTTGCTGTGTAGTCGAATACAGACTTTTGTATTCGAATACATACATGTTGTTTTTGTTGCTGAATGCTGAAACAGCCTTGTATTCGAATACAGAGATGCTGTATTTGAATACAACAATGCTGTTTTGTTAAAAACTTCAATCTTCAGCTTTATTTATGCATGTTTAGCGTATGGAAACCCTTTTAAGGTGCATGCTAAGTGGAAAGGTTATTTGTGCATTTAAAAACTTAAATGTTATGTGTTAACTATTAATTTCGGTTGGTGACCCTTTACAACTATTGTGGAAATCCGGGCTTTGCCCTCATATGAGAGCCAGGACAATCCTACCGGTTCGTACCCTGTGGATGGGAATGTAGATGGGAATGCTTGACTGGTGGTATGTTAGGACGATCCTACGGGGCGCGTGGTGATTACTCAGGGTGTATAGCTTTTTGGTAGAATTATCATATTAGGTTGACAAAGAGGGAACATATGTCTTTCTTTTGTATTGTGTTTATTTTAAACTGGAAGACTGTACCTATACTAATATTGTCCGCATGACATGTTATTTTCAATGGGATTACATGTACCACTTTTGATATGTAAATATTTCGGATTCATATTTCGAGAAACTTTTCCGCTGCTTGTAAATTTTAATGACTTAATTATTTATCCAAAGTTGTTACCTTATTTATTTCTCTGTTTTATTTTAAATTGTTTTGAAAAAAAAATACACCCTCGCTTTGAAAAACGGGGTGTTACAATCAAAGGCAAGATCATGGGGAAAGGCAGAGTTGGTAATGACAAATTTCCTTCTATTAAAGATATTATGTTTCTTAAAGGTCTTAAACATAATTTATTACGTATTAGTCGGTTAAGTGATAATAATTATGATATTATATTTAATCAAAAAACATGTAAGGTAATTAGTCAAATGGGTGGATATGTACTCTTTACAGGTCATAGGCAAAATAACATATATAAGATAAATATGTTTAGTCTAGAGAAAGAAGATGTTAAGTGTCTAACGTCAGTAAATGAAGCAAAATTAATTTGTCACAAAAGGTTAGGTCATGCAAGCCTCAAATTAATCTCAAAATTGAATAAACTTCAACTAGTTAGAGGTTTATTTAAGCTTAGCAACCAAACTAAAATTATGTGTGAAGCTTGTCGTAAGGGAGAACTAAAAAACAACTCTTTTATTCAAAAGAACTTAATCTCTACCTCAAAATCTCTTAAGCTCTTACATATAGATCTCTTTGGGCCAGTGAAAATAGTCCTACTTAATGGAAACAAGTATAGCTTTGAGATAATAGATGATTACAATAGGTAGACTTGGGTAAAATTCTTAAGCAATAAAGATGAATGCCACAAAGTGTTTATTGCATTTTGCCAACAAGTAATGAATGAAAAGGATCTTAAGATTGAAACAATTAGAAGTGATCATATATGAGAATTTGAAAACAAGTTCTATGAAATTCTTTGTGAGGTGAATGGAATCTCTCACAATTTCTTCTCTTCTAGAACACCACAACAAAATGGAGTTTTATAAATAAAGAATAGATCCATTAAAGAAATGACCAAAACCATGCTCAATAAGATGGATATTGCAAAACATTTTTTGGCAAAAAAATTACCACTGCATGCGATATTCAAGATAGAATCTTTATTAGGTCAATATTTAATAAAACACCATATGAATTATGGAATTGTAAAGACAACTTTGGCAAGTTTGATTCCAAATCAAAAAGGTGCACCTTCATTGAGTATTCTAAAAGATGTAAAGTTTATAGAGTGTTTAATAGAGAAACTTAGATTGTGGAAGAGTCAATACATGTTAAATTTGATGACAAACAATTGAAACTAGACGAAGTAGATGCAGAAAAACCAGAAGAACCTAAAAAATCAAAAGATACAAGTAAATTAGAAGAAGATGAAAAATCATTAGACAATGAATTTGAGTAAGTTAGAAGAAGTCAAGATAAGTTAGAAGGAAGATCAGGATGGAAGTACAATTCATCCCATCCAAAAACACTAATAATTGGAAACAAAAATGATCCTTTAAAGACCAGATCATCACTAAAAGTTACAACTTTGTTTGATCTATTATCATCAATCAAACCTGCATATGTTGATGAAGCAATGGAAGATGATGGATCGTTGCAATGCAAGAAGAGTTAAATGAATTTAAAAGTAATGATGTTCGCAATATAGTATCTAGACCAAATACAAAAAATTATTAGAACCAAGTGGGTTTTCATAAATAAGCTAGATGAAAAAGGAAAAGTGGTAAAAAAACAAGGCAAGACTTGTTGCATAAGTCTATAGTCAGTGATAAGACATTGATTACATTGAGACATTTGCTCTAGTGGCCAGGTTATAAGTTATTTGTATCTTATTTCAAATTGATGTTAAAATTGCATTTCTAAATGGGTATATAAGTGACGAACTCAATGTTAAACTTTGGAAATCATTGTATGGTCTAAAACAAGCACTTAGGGCATGATATGATAGACTAAATAACTTTTTGCTTAAATTTTTGTTAAATAGGACAAGTAGACAACACTCTATTTAGAAAATTAATAGGAGATAACATTTTTATCATTTAAACTTATGTTGATGATATTATTTTTGGATCTACTAATGACTCTATTTGCCAAGAATTTGCTAAGTTGATGCAACTTCAATTTCAAATGGGTATGATGGGAGAACTTAATTTCTGCTTAGGGATACAAATTCAGCAAATTCAAAAAGACATATACATCAATGATTGTAACTTATGGCTTAACCAATGCACCCCACCTATTCAGTTAGATACAATGAATCAGGCTGAAAGGTTGACTATGAAACATATAGGGGAATGATTGGAACATTGCTTTACCTTATTGCCTCCAGACTTGATATTATGTTTAGTGTGTTTGTGTGCAAGATTTTAGGTTGATCCAAGGGAATCTCATTAAACCGTTTTTAAGAGGATCCTTAGATACATAAAAGGTACTACCAACCTTAGCTTGTTTACAAGAAATCAATTAAGTACAAATTAAGTGGCTCTTGTGATGGTGATTATGCTAGAAACAAACTTGAGAGAAAAAATACAAGTGGAAACTGCACATTTCTTGGTGAAAACTTATTATCAAGGTCAGCTAAGAGACAAAGCACAATTTCAATGTCAACAACAGAGGTTGAGTATATTTCAGCAGCTAGTGGCAGTTCTCAATTGATATGGATGAATCATCAACTAGAAGATTACAAGATTCTTGAGAGTAACATTCCCATATTTTGTGAGAACACTCTTGTCATTTACTTAACCAAGAACTTAATCCTACATTCTAGAGTCAAACACATAGAAATCAAACATCACTTCATTGGCGACTTTGTTCAAAAGGGAGCACTAAATATTCAGTTTGTAAACATTGAACACCAATTGGATGACATATTCACCAAACCACTAGTTGAAGATAGATTTGACTTCATTAGGAAAAATCTATACCTTACCTTTATACTTGAATGATGTTGTAGCAAGCCTAGAGTAGTTTAGATTCAAACTAGGATTAGTTTTATGTTCTGTTCTTATTAGGCTATGTTTTATGTTTTGTACACTTTATTAAAAAAAAGCACAAATACATAAATACAAATGTTTCACTTTTAAGTATTTTTGTCTGCTAACAAAAGAGGGAGAAATATAATCTGAGAACAATAATATGGGGAGATAATGAAACAATTGCTTGGATTTAAGGGGATGCTTAAGTCAAGGGGAGTCAAATAATAAAAGAAAAATTGTTATAAAAAAGGAGGAGATTGTTGTAATCAAGTTGGTTTTCCACTTATAGTTTTGATGTTAACAAAAATATTTTATGAGAACAAATTTGGATTAATGGCTTCATTAAGTATGCAAAAATTGGAAATAGAAAATCAAATGAAGGTACCAGAGAAAGAAAATCAGAGGAAGGTACCATAGGAAACGACTAGAGGAAGCGACTAAAGGAAATTCACTAAAGGAAGTGACCAGAGGAAGTGAATAGAGGATGAGATCAAAGAAACACAAAGTATATGCGTCTGCCTCTGAACTTTTGCCTCTGAAAGTAATGTGCCTCTAAAGGTTACGAAGATTGCCTTTAATGACTGGATTTGATGTTTTGGTCTGATAACTCGGTCTGAAGAATGACTCTGAAATTCAGTCTAAAGATTAAATTCGAAGCATGCCTCTAAAGCCCTTGCATGTCTCTAATATGCACAAACTCAACATGCATCTTTAGAGTTCATATCAAGGTATAATTAACACTGGAAAGATTGTTCAAATTATAAATTCAAAGCTCACAAACCACTGATCCAAATGGTGCAACACACTTTAAATGATGCCTCTGATATGCAGCCTCTAATGTTGCACTGACTCTGAAGTTTCAACAAGGTGAGTTTCCCAATGCCACTAACTCTATGTCATGCAATTCTTTCTCTAATAATCATTATTCAAGAAAAACATCTTAATGCCTCTGATAGAAAATCAACGGTTGAAATTGAAAGAATTAAGTACGAAAAGAAGACTTAGCCGAATCAAAAATTTATGAAGATCCAAGAACAATCCGAATCTATTCCAACTCAAATCAAGCAAAAGTATGAAAAAAGATTCGTGTTTTTAAAGACATTCTAGATTCATATTTACTTCAAATTTATAATTGAAGAAAATCTTTGACTAAGTTTAAAAGAAGATATAGTAAGGTATGATCGAGATCTTATCAATAAGAAGATATCAATTATTTACATGAAGATCTGATCAAGATATATTACAAGAAGATAGGAATTATTTACAAGAAGATTTGATCAAGATTTATCTAAAAGAAGATATAAATTATTTACAAGCTAGAAGAAACACTCACAAGATACTTAAGTCTAAAGAAGAAAACAAGAGATTATTAAGATTTTGCAAAGATATTATTCAGATTTTGCAAGGACAAAGGAGAAAGTCTAACCTATTATATAAATAGATACTTAAGTCTAGAGAAGAAAACAAGAGAACTCACGAGCACAAAATTTCTTAAATCATTAGAGTTCATAAGGTTTAGGTCTAGAGAAACATTTGCTCAAAATAAATATTTTCTAAGTGTTTTTTAGTGATAGAGTCATTGTTACAATTAGCTTATTAAAAGCAAATCAATTTAATCTTAATTTTTGTCACCCAGTCTGATAATGGCTTTCTTGTTCCTCAAGCAATTTGTAGGCTTTTAAATTGTGTTGAGAAGACTTGGCTTATAGAGTCAAGGTGTTTGTGTTCCTAAAAAAGTTTATAGGTGTTAGGTTGTTTTGAGAAAACTGGCTTGTAGGGTTAAGTGTAATGTAATTCAAGTATTAAATCAGTGGATTAAATTCTTCTGAGTAAGGGGACTGAATATAACTACTAAGTTGGTGATGAACCAAGACAAATTCTTATGTCAATTTAATTCTGCAATTACAATAAATTAGCAAAAAGATGTTTTACTTCTACCTTTGATTACTTAACCCGATTGCTTTTACTTTTATTCTAAGTAAATCACATAACCCGAACCAGTTATAATAAATTAGCAAAACGAATTCAACGTAGTCAAACACAATTCAACCCACTTCTCATATTTGCAACTTCACAATGATCCGGAGTGAACCTAGATCTATTGTTGGGGAGATGATAATATGAAGGTGCTACAGTGATGAATTGCAACCGTTCGCTGGTATACCTACACACTTTGAAGATCAAGTATTTAATTTTGTGTCTGAGAATAAGATGCTTTAATGCTAGAATAATATGTACCTTCCACCATTGTATGGGTGAGATTATGATTTGAAGATCATGAATGCCATTGTGTAGCCTTGGGAGGAGATCTAGGTGGGTTTTGGTATTCATAGCTTGAAACCCTTTTATTATGTTGCTATCCTCTTATTCTTTGATGACTAGTATTCGGGCTTGAGTTGGAACAGACTATACTTGAGTCCTGTTCAAAACACAATAATATTTGTAATTGGTTTTGCACTCTCCTAAAATACTTTGTGCTTGAAGTGGGCCGGGGGTCACACATTTCGTCTTTTCTAAGGGGAAAAAAAAGAGTTTACGCCTCTTGCTTAACATAAAATGAAGACTAAATTAAATACAAATAAAAGGATATATAAATGTTCTAACTTCATGACATGGAAATTTTATTGTTTTAAACCTTATGGAATATCCAAATAACATAATATAGTACTAAATCATATAGTGCCAACTAAATCATATATACTGACTTCGTCAGTTAACCAATCTCTTTTTCTACGAGAGCTATCTTAAGCACTTTTAGTGTTTTGTTTTGTTTTTCTTATAAAAAAAATAAATATTTTCTTCAAAAAGTAAATAAATAATCAATCACTAAGACTTTGTCAAGGAATACCGCACAAAGAGACAAATTTGGCTAACGAGTATAAAAGCCCTCGAATGTGACCCTATGGATTTTTCCCTCAACCCATATAGTACGACGCCGCCTTTTTCAATAAATAATGCAAATACAAACAATATAGTAATTATCAACGAAGTCAAGCCTCTAAGAAATTATTAAAAATGTTGATAAGCAAAACTGTGTATCGCATTAAACTAATTAGCATGAGGGAAAATATATAATTTAGACAACAATTTTATAATACCCACTAGCACCATTTTGAATTTCAATATATTCTTTGCATATACCACATACAATATACATAAGGTGAAAAAGTCAATTGCATCAAGAGCATATTTTTTCTTCCATCAATAAATTTATTTCACTAGTACAGTTCCAGCAACATCATCAACGGAGACATATCCCCATATTTTTAAAAGTAGATTGGTGGAGGTTGAGAAGCTAAACTAGTTTGAGGTAGAGTGGAAGGTGTTGAATGATTGAAAATATTAGGATACAATCCTAATGAAAAAAGAAAAGTACTAACTAAACTAACATATTTTATCTAAAAACAAAATTATAAAAATATATAATTATTGTAGCTTACGAATCTGCAACGGGTTATGGAGTGATGCGAATATTGATATTTTTTTTAAATTAATTATTCATTCAAATTTGAATATTTATGAAATAGATGATAATTTTAATAGAGGATATTATGGTCTCTCACAAAAAAAATATGCGAGTGAAAATGAAATGTGTTAAAACAAAAGTCCTTGAAATGCAAAATAACACTTTCAAAATCATGGTTTCTTTCCCTTCCACCATGATTTTGTCACAGTTCAAATCAAATTTAAAATCGAGTAGGAATAAAATTGACAAAAGGACTAATTTGTCACAGTTTATTTTTGTTAAGTACAAAAAAGAGTCATTTTTTTTTTATTAAAGACTAATTTGTCTTGCATGTTTTTTGTGAGAAACCAAAATGTCTATTCAGTCTAATAAGTTTGAATACTTTGTTTTAATTTATCATTATTTATATTTATATTTATGTTGATATGTGATTTGAATTTTAAAGTGGACAATGAAAATATTATTTTACTCACTAAAATTAACGGAGTTTAGAATTCAATTATTCACACTATTGTTATATCCACTTTCAAATTACTCAGAGATATTGTAACTTTTATGGTCTGTTGGCAAGTTGATTTTTGAAGGGCTTTTGTAGGATTAAGTTTATATTTTGATATATATTTAATATTTTAAGAAAAATTAAAAAAAAACAAAATAATATTATATGTTCATTTATCATGATATTTTTTTTTATATTTTTTTAAATATCAAATATATAGACTTAGTCTTTTAAAACATTTCCTTCTAAAATCGAAAGTATATGGAGGGGAGGTGAGGAGAGGGGAAGGAAGAGCTTTATAGAAGAAGAAGAAAATTAAAAATAAAAATAAAAAGATAGAGAGAATTATTTTACATTTTTTAAGAAATTAACTTTATAGAAGATGTTTACTATAAAGTATTATAACAACGTAAAAATGATATAAAAGCATTTGTTTTAAGTCTTTCCAAATCCTCCAAAATCCTCCTTCAAGGGAGTTTTATATTATAAATAAAAACAAACTTCTCCAAATTCTCTCCTCTCAGAACTCTTTAAAACTCTGGTTTATTAAAAATGAAGTTGTATGAATAATTTGTGTTGAATATAATTTTTTATTATTTGAATTTTAGAACTTTGATTTTTTTTATTTTTTTAAAATTGAAGTTGTATGATTTATTTGTGTTGAATTTTAAAACTGTCTATGTCCCTCTTCTTTGCTATGTCTAATTTTATGAGTTGTATAACCACTATCTAATAATTATATTTTTTTGACAAAAAAATTAAGCTCACATTTGTATTATTGCCCACCCATCACAAATCATTAAATAAAGAAATCGGTAGATATATATTGAAAGTCAAACTTTTTAATAGATGAAACTATTATAATTAACTAATTATACAGCATATGAATCAATGTTTTACTAACTAGTAACAAGTTTTCATATTTTTGAACTTGGTAAATCGGAAACGGTTTTTTTGACTATATTTCCACAACTCAAACCGAGTGAAAACATTTTCACACTTCAATTTTTACCAAAATATATTCTCCATATCAATAAGCATATTGTTATAATTTCGATATTAATATTCAAACATAAAAGTTAAGACCCTTTATTAATTATGAAATAAATTAAACATTACTCCCTCTAAAGAGATGAACTTCTCCTGATTGATGATCTATGTGCTTGATCCAACGGCTAGGAGTACCCTTTGAAGCACTAGTTGAAGTTACACCGTTTTTACTCCCTATGTAAGCAATATCCAAACCCTTTCCAACAGGTAAAAAGATAGATCTAACCACACGTGTGCCTCTTTCAAGAACCATATTCCATTGAAACCAAGAAAGATTTCTTTGCCATACATTTTTACATGCCAAAACTGCCCCTCTTGTACTAACCTTGGCGACTTTAAGAACCCTAGTAAAGTCTCTAAGTCTACAATCCACCACAAGAAAATCCAACCCATCTAAGGTTTTGATCACCGTCTCCGCTTCCCCGGGAACTATCTCCGGTGGCGGCGATACTCCCATATCGGCTAGGGCTTTTGTGTAGTGTAATCCTGACCCTTCATCTGGGACTATGCATACGTGTCGTGCACCCGTGTTGCGAGCGGCAACTGCTAGGCCGATACTTGCGGCAATTGGGCCGCCGTGGGAATAACATTCAACTATGAATTTTGCGTTCCATCCTGCTGCCATGGATGATAGGAGCTCAGCTATTCCGGGTTCCTTGAATTTTTCAAACTGCAAAATAAAAAAAATAATAATTAAATATAATACAAAATTAAAAACATTTTTGTATTGAAATTAGATTAGATTGGATATAGTAACAACAGAGTTTTTAATTTGGATTACGAGTTTGTCACAAACAGATTGTGATTATGATTTATTCTTTATAAAAAATATTAGTTACAATTATTCTTGATAGATATCATCTAATATGATTGCGTTTAATTAAGGATGCTAAATAATAAATTGAAATTTGGAAACTAAAAATTATGCAGAAATGAAAATGGAAACAGAAGGAAATGGTAAAGAAAGAAAAGTATGTTGACATGCGTGATTTGAGGGGGCATTTACTTTCAACAAAATTTTGAAAACGATTAATACTTCTAGTATGTATTTTCTTTTCAAATCAAAATAATTTATATGATACTCAAATAAAGAAATAAATCATATAATACTGAAATTTTTACGATTAAAAATATTGATATATTTTACGTAATAATGTATTTAAAATATTGTAAAAAAAAATTCAGAGATGACAACCAAAATGGAAAAATGAAAATGAGAGAAATTAAAATGAAAAGAAAGAAAAATAAAAGTAAATATATATGAATATTTGATTGAATTGATTTAAATTATTTGTTGTTGAGTTTGAAAGGCATATACTTACGGATTTAACGGTATCTATGTAAGACTTTAAGGCAGTTTCTGGAGACCAAACGAGCTTCATGGTGTGTTATGTGTATTTCGAACAGTTTCTTGTGTTTTCTTTCACTTTCTTTGATATTTTGAGTGTTATAAGAACGAAGATGAAGGTACACACGTTGACGTACGGTGGAAAGGGTTAGGTGAGTATGTAACTTGGTGTTGGATATATATGAATATCAATTGTGACATATATATGATTACACGTAGAGAGATAAAAGAGTTGACATTAATTGCAAGTTGAAATTTTATAGATTAAAGAAGAAAGAAATTAGATTAATATGATAATTAATAGTACCACCGTAATATTAAAGTTCCATCATGTCATTATGCAATGCAAATCATGTTTTACCGTCTAATCAATTGTGTTTTTATTTTTAATAAAAAAATTGTTTATTTATTTGTCAACGAAAAATTTGTTTTCTTTTATACCAAACAAAAATATTTGTAATTTGTTAATTTTTTAATTTGAGTGGTTGATTTAATCAAAATTGGTTATGTACGAGCATCAGTGGTTAAGTTCGCCAAATTGTATTACATGTGTCTTTTAATGCTATGATTTGTGACTCAATAATCATTATATAAATACAGTTCTTAAAACTCATTCAAACACAAATAATTTTTATTATCTATTTTATATAGCATATTCGTAGCAATTATCATGAAAATTTTTTAAGGGTTAATTAAGAATACACATCTACTAATCAATCATATAATGACAATTAAAAATATGGAATATCTTATATATCAAAATTAAAAATTTGAAAGGAACACTAACCTCGGTTTGCTTTCTCAACAAGTATCGTTATCTTAACAAAACTTTACTAAAATCTCGCTTGTACAAAATCCTCAATCCAATAAGGTGAGTCAGTCTAAAATAATTTCTTAAGATATTAATTACCTCTTAAATTGGCGGACACTTTAATCCCTTTAGAATATGTTTTCCTCACCAAAACACTTTGACAATAACCTAACTGAAAACACTGTAAATTTTTTTATCACAATTCAATTCATACTATTATTTAAAGTCAAAGGAGACATATTCCAACATCTTGATTATCTTAAAAATTTATACAATTTCAAAAATCTAATTCTTTCTTTTTGATAATATTTTGAAAAACATGTAAGGACCATTTTCTATCTATTACTCCAAATTTCAAATCAATAAATCTTCACTCCAAAATTCAAAGTACTTTTCAATAAAATTGATAATAGCTGGTAACAAAAAAGGAACCACATTTTAACTTGTTGAAAACCATAAATTTTCAAATATGTATTTTTTTTAATGTTTCAAATACATCTCATAGAAAACTCGTACTTTGTTTTCCATACTTACTTAACAAAAATGGCAATGACCTCTTTGTTTCCTTTCTTTTATTTATTTAAATTTTTTGACATAAATATAATCAAACATACATATTTTACAGTTATCTACACCACAAATTTAGTTTCAACGATCTTGATTACTTTGCAATACTAAACACTAGTGCATTTTAACCTTGTTACATCGTTGATATTAGATCGGTTGTTATATATATCCAATGTAATAAGCAAGATAGTGGAAAAATTGTTACTATGGTAAATTTTGTTAGATTTATTTTAATTGAAAAGTTCTAACATATACATTAAAAAAATAAAACTACACAAAAAAATAAATAAAAAACTGTGGCAAATTTGTTATTATAGTAAATTTTATTAGATTTATTTTAATTGAACTAATCTAACATACATATTTAAAAATAAAAATAAAACTGCACAAAAAAAAATTGTGCTAAATTTATTATTATAGTAAATTTTGTTATATCTGTTCTAATTTAACTGTTATAACATATACATTAAAAAAAAGACTACACAAGCAAAAAAATACGGTGGCAAATTTGTTATTATTAAAAAATTTATTAGATTTGTTTTGTTAGACGGATCTAACAAGCCTTTGACAAAAAAATCCCTAAATTAATCAAAAAATAAGAAATCACGCGCGAATCCAAACTCATTTTTCATTCTTGAACCTTTGTTCTTCATCAAACCCAGCCACAAATTAAACATGCGCGTCTTACCCGTGAAAAATCCGAGAATTGGTTGATGCAAACATAAACTCTACGACTTCCCCGTTGATGCAACATTTTGCTAATTCAACCAATTCATTGGTGCTAGATCATTTTACCATTGTATATTTTTTCAGAAGTAGTTATGGATCGCAGTTGGATGAATGCTAATCGTTTGAATGAAGAATATGAAAAGGGAGTTCAGGAGTTTTTACAATTTGCTTTAAAAAAAACTTCCTGAAAGTAAAGGAAGGTTTTATTGTCCTTGTGTTAGTTTTTTGAATGAAAATACATTACATTTTGAGGAAATACAAATTTCTTTTAGGATTGACCTCAATTATTTCAGATGGATATTTCATGATGATTCGTTAAGCATGTCAAATACCTCAGAAAGAGAGAAAGCTAATGTAGATATGAATGATCAACTAGAGGACATGATACATGATGTTGGACAAGAGTCCTTTAATCGTGCACATGTATATGATACTTTGTGTAGTGACAAAGAAGAGACTTTGTTTCTGGGATGCACTAACTTCACACGGTTGTCTGTGATATTGAGACTGTTCAACTTGAAGGCGAGAAATGGATGGACATATAAAAGCTTCACTAAATTGCTTGAAGGAAATGCTCCCATAAGGTAACACAATGTCGAATCGTAACTATGAGGCAAAGAAGTTATTGTGTCAAATAGGCATAGAGTTTAAAGAGTTGACTAAGTGAGTTTAAAGAGTTGACTAAGTGTCCTATGTGTGGACTATCATGCTGCATTTTGAAGGATGATGATTCCATTTATTACGAAAGCTCAAAGAGGCCTCATGCGAAGTTGTTATGGTATCTTCCAATAGTTCCAAGCTTCAAATGTTTGTTTGCTAATATAAATGATGGAAATAATGTAAGATGGCATGCCGATGAGAGGAAGCGTGATGGACAACTCTGTCAGCCAGCTATTTCTTTGCAATGGAAGAAAAATGATGGTTTTTACCCAGAGTTCAGAAATGAGCCAAGGAACCTTAGGCTTGGACTTGCTACAGATGGAATGAATCCATATGGAAACTTAAGTAGTAACCATAGTTCATGGCATCTTCTACTAGTTATCTACAACGTACCTCCTAGGATTTGCATGAAGCGTAAATACATCATGTTATCTATGATGATTTCAGGTCCAAAACAACCTAGAAATGACATAGATGTTTATCTAAGTCCATTGATTGAAGATTTGAGAATGCTTTGGGAAGGTAATTATGTGTTTGATGGGTATTCCCGTGAATATTTTAAGATGCGTGCAATGCTATTTGGCACCATAAATGACTTTCCTGCATATGGAAACTTGTGTGGCTATAGTGTTAAGGGACATAAATCATGTCCTATATGTGAAGAAGGAAACATGCTACTAGAATGGAAACATGGAAGAAAAACTGTTTACGTTGGGTATCAAAAATTTCTCAAGTTTAATCATATATTCCGTAAGTTGAGAAAAACATTTAATGGACACCAAGAGCATGAAAATTCCCAAAAAGCCTTAACTGGGGAGCAATTTATCAATGGGTTAAGGATATAAATGTTATCTTTGGAAATAACCAAAAATAGACATCTAAGAAAAATATATGGAAGAAGTCTGTGTTCTTTGATCTTCCTTATTGGTCTAGTCTAGATGTAAGACATTGTCTTGATGTGATGCATGTGGAGAAAAATATGTGCGATAATCTAATTAGAACACTTCTCAACATTCAGGGGAAAATAAAGGATGGCTTAAATTCTGGTCTAGATATGGTTGAGATAGATATACAACAACAATTAGCTCCACAATCAGCAGGTAAACGAACATATTTGCCTCTTGCTTGTCATACACTGACAAAAAAAGGAGAAGAAATGCTTTTGTGAGTGTTTAGGGTTTAGGGTTTAGGGAATAAAAGTGCCACATGGCTACTCCTCAAATGTCAAGAGTCTTGTCTCAATGAAAGATTTGAAATTAATTGGCTTAAAGTCTCACGATTGTCACATATTGATGCAACAACTACTACTGGTGGCTTTACATGACATATTGCCTAAAAACGTAAGAGAGGTCTTAACTAGGTTGTGTTTATTCTTCAACGCTATTTGTAGCAAAGTCGTTGATCCTCAAAAATTAAATGAGTTGGAAAATGAAACTATTATTATCTTGTGCCAACTAGATATGTCTTTTCCTTCTTTTTTTGATATCATGGTTCATTTAATTGTTCATTTAGTTAGGGAGATTAAATTACGTGGTCATGTTTATTTGAGGTGTATGTATCCATTCGAGCATTACATGAAGATTTTAAAAGGATATGTGAAGAACCTACTCCGTCTTGAAGCATCTATTGTTGAACGGTACATAGCAGAAGAAGCTATTGAATTTTGTTCGGACTATATGTCAAAAGTAGAAGTCATAGGAATTCCTAGATCTCGTCATGAGAGAACATGTGTGGGTAGTTGTATACGAGGCTTAAAATTTAAGAGCATGGGCAAGAGGAAAGTACTTCAAGCACATTTGTATATATTGAATAACACTGATGAGGTTCAACCTTGCCTTTCTACTCATAAAAACATTATGAAGGAAAATTATCCTATAATGAATGAAAAATGGTTGTTGAATGAGCATAACAAGAATTTATTAAAGTGGTTTAAAGAAACCATTTTAACCAATAATACAACTTTTGATACACTAAAATGGCTAACAAATGGGCCTCACTTTGATGTCATAACTTGGACTGGCTACCATATCAATACATTTACATTCTACCCAAAAGTCAAGATGACAATAGTACCATGCAAAATAGTGGGGTTATGGTCGTAGCTGGGTCCATGCATTTCTCTAGTTCAAAAGATAAAAACCCTGTTACAACATCCATACCTTACTTCGGGACCATTGAAGTGATTTGGGATGTCAATTTCATTCAATTTAAAGTGCTTGTTTTTAAATGTAAATGGATTGACATCAATAATGGTGTTAAAATTGATGAATTTGGTTTTACGTAGGTGGACCTTAAAAAGGTAGCGTATAAGGATGAGCCTTTTATTATGGCATCCCAAGCAAAACAAGTGTTTTATGCTAGTGATCCTTCTAACAAAAAATGGTCAGTGGTTCTCCAAGGTAAAAGTTTTCATGGACCAAATGAAAGTCTAGATTTAACGCTAGATATTTTTGAGACTCATCCATTGTCACAACGATACTTACTTACGTTGAAGAAACTATAGTAGACGATAAATATGCCACTCATGATGATCATCAAGAAGGGATGTGGGAGAATATTCAAACATAAGACTTGTAAGAAATAAAACAGTAATAATGATAATTTATCTTAATAAATTTCACATTATCTATAATATTTACTTTGATGGTTTATAGTTTTTACCAATATATGACATGATTTCCTATAATTATTTTTCTCCATTACTTTGAAATATTATTTACCATTATTACTCATTCGCAAAGTGTGGAGGGTACTCAATCTACACAAAGAAACGGTAGGCGTGGTACACGAATGGCAAAGTTGAAACGTAAATATATGATAGGTAAGAAGTTATCGATTGATTTAGATCCATTGATTGGATTACCTTCAGGGATAAATAGGAAAAACTTTATGGATCATGTTGCTTCCCTTGCTCGAAGCTTTCTCAGTATTTTGGTGGATAATTGAGACGACGTAGATAGCGACTTGAAAAATCAATTATGGGAAGCTATTAAGGTACTTGTAGTTTTGTGAATATTTTAGTATATATATGATTTCGTAAATATATTTTATGTCATACACTAACTCCTCCATTGGTTTTATAATGTAGGTGAAATGGGATGTTCCTGATTCTGATTTTTTGAAAAAGAAATGGATTTCATATGCTGGTGAATGTTGGAGGGCATTTAAAACTAGTCTAGCATCTAGATATTAAAATGGTGGGAGTTTGAGTTACAAGTCTCCTCTTGGGGCATATACTTATCTTGATAAGGACATATGAAAGGCGTTTTTTCAGAAGCGACATGATCCTTCCTTTCTAGTTAGCTAGATTTGTAATTTAGTTTCTCCTAATAATTTATTAATAGTATTACATTTAATTGGTACATTACTTATAATAGGAGAAACGAAAGAAGGTACAAATGATCCAGTCTCATAAAAAAATACCCTCATCTAATGTCTCGTGGGGGATGCGAGTTGCTTACTAAAAGACTGATGAATGAAAAAATAAAACAAAGATAATAATCATCTGGAAATTCAATAATTGCAGCTCCATCTCCACCATCACACCATGAAAAATGGAAGAGAGCCTTGCAAAAGCCATTAGGAGATTACTCATCACAAGATGCTCGTGTCATTGTAAAAAAATTTGTAAGTAATTGTCTAATCAATTATTAATTTAAACTAATAGTCATTGGTGATTTATTCTTGCAAATGATTGGTTGTTATAATTTAAGTGCGAGTAACTAATTCTACATTGATTAGATATGAGCTAAATGAATGATATATATTGATTAGATAACCTTAATTGTGTTTATATTGAATCTAAGGTAGCGCTAGTAGTTCAAGTGATCAATGGTGGTGGTTTTATAAACTAGTCCTAGTTGAAATGGTTCAGATGTTGTTATTTCCCTGCTCCATAGTCATAAGGTGTTGCAACTGACCTTGAATCCGTGGTAATTGAAGCATTCATATTGTTATTTTGATTTGCTGGTTTTGGAAAAAATCTGTCAGCAGGTGTTATTTTTTCATTCCTCTATTTATAATAGAATGTAGAATAAATACAATAAATGTTAATTGTTATGATTTTCTAATTCAATTCTTAATATGATTCTAATTCAAAAATTAGTATTGAACAACTAGCAAAGTATATTCCCAAATTTACACAAAATATTGGCAATCCATTGTGTGTGTATATAGCGTCTATTTTGAATTTGGTTTCAAGTGTTACAATCCATTGGGCAGATTGGGCAATAAATTTACCTTAACTATAATGTAATTGCTCATTCAATTTGTTTATTAGAACAATAAATACTATCAAAACAACAATTACGATAATATTTTCATATTAATTTTATTTACCAGTATATGAATTTTGAGAAATTGCAGCGTTTTTTAGAGAACTGCATCAACCTAACTATATATGGGAGTGATTAAGAACTGCCTTAGAAGAAGGGTAGGAGGGTGTTTTTCTTTGTTGGTGGTGTGATACCAATTTCAAAGCATAAGTTGCCTTTACGATTTAGATTATTGTCTTTGGATTTTTATATGTAAGCCTTTACGATTTTGTTTTAAATAAACACTCACTTTTTTAAATGAAAGAAGGCACAAATGATAACCAGAAGAGGTTAGGGTTTCAGGTAAAGTAAAACCCTTTTCATTTTTGATTTTTGAAGCTATGTGTCACTACTGTATTGTAGGACCCACTAATTAGGAAAATATATTTATGTTAGCGTGAAGTTCTACATGAAATTGAAACCTATTGATTAGTCATTCTTTGTTATGATTGGAGAAATTAGTTAGCTGAGTAGAGTTTGTCTGTGTATATAAGTGACTTTATTTTGTAGTACTTGTTTTCTTTGTTGGTGGTGCGGTACCAATTTCGAAACATGAGTTGCCTTTACGATTTAGATTCTTGTATATGGATTTTTACATTTAAGTCTTCACGATTTTGTTTTAAATAAAAACTCACTTTTTTGTCTATATTAAAAATTGTCATAGTAAATTGAACAATACAAATGTTACTTATAAAGTATTGTTACTTTCTTAATCTCTCTTATCAAATGATATGAAACTATTGTGATGTAATATGATAATTGTTAATAGCACTAATTCAAACTAGAATTGCAATACCTCATAGTCACAGTTTTGAAACCATATTTCATATTTTATTTATGATGGAAGAAAATGGAAAGTAGAAAATATTTTTTATGATGGATGAAAATGGAAAGAAGAGTATATTAACGTGAAGAATCACTTTATATTCCTTGTTGCAACATTAAAAATGTCTCTATACTCTAATGGAAGCATGAGAACACTCTAATGTTATGGTGATTTATTTTATTCTGATTTATTCTTTCAAGATATATTTTGTTTGCACTTAAAGTTTTTTATTATTAGAAATTAACTAATGTTGCAACAATATGTCTTTTATATTAATCATTTAAGAAACATTAATTAAATTTTATAAATTATATATATTTTTTATATCTTGTAGGATTCATTGGTTGAACAAACGTCTCAAGGAACCCTTGTTCCATATGGATGTACAAATATCTTAACAGCAGCCATTGAGAAATCAAAGCACCCTGGTCATGTTCATGTTGTTGATCGAGGTGTGGAGACTTGACAATACTTTGGATCACGTTCTCATTATGCCTCCACCCCACCAGCTTTCAGTAGCCACCAAATAGAGGAGCTTACAAATGTGACTAAAAATAAAGTTTTGTTGGAGCTATCACAACAAAACCCAAATTGGTTCATGAAGGGAAGTTGTTCTGTTGAACTACCTATACCAGAGGATAAGGATGATGATATTCTAGAACACTGTAATTGTATGTTGATAGTAATGATTTTGTAGTGACATATGTTGATACGTACAAGCTAGGGCCCACCTTACACAATCAATTGTTAGATAATGATATGGTTAAGGTGCTTGTTATCAAGGTTTTAGATGCAAATGCCCATGTGCTTGTTATCAAGGTTTTAGGTGCTTGTTATCAAGGTTTTAGATGCAAATGCCCTTGAGGTGACAATAGTTGGTCACGCTTCAAATACTTTCATTCAATGGCCAAAAAGACTTTTGTGGCTTGTTTCTAATAAGGTATTGATTACTTATGTCTTTTTCCATTTACACTTGAAATAGTTTAAATGACTAATAATTTATCTTTAATTATTTAGGAGGTTGACATATTTATGAAAGTTGACATTCCACTCAAAAAATCTCAATCTCAACTAGATTGTATTCAACAATTGTTGTTAAAGTTGATGAGTATATTATTGTCTATAGAGCTAAAATTGGAACATGAGACAACTGGAGTGTTTGTTCTTGGACAAATAAATATAGTGGAGTTGTATATGCATAATCGAGAGTTGTACATCACTATTATACAAATATCGTTGACGTAAGTACATTTAATTTGTAAAATTTGTCAAAAAATTAACTTCATTTATAACAAATACTTATTTTAATTTATTTATTTTGATATCTTAGATATATGCATCGCCTTTGTATTGACTTAGGAAAGAGTGGCATGTATGGATTCATTGATCCATGTTTTATTCATAGTGAATATGATTCTATTGAGGATAAAAAATACATACAAAATAAGTTGCAATATGTAACACCCCGTTTTTCAAAGCGAGGGTGTATTTTTTTTTTTTTTTTTTAAAAAAAAGAAATTAAAATACAACACAGAATCAAATAAGGCAAAACCCTTGGATGAATAATTGAATCATTATAATTTACAAACAGTGGAAAAGTTTTCTATTTCAAAATATAAATCCAAAGCATGTCCTGATGCCAACATTAGTAAATATACATCCTTCCAATACAAAATAAAGTAGCCCAAAAGAAAGACATATGTGTCTTGAGTGACAACCTAGTCTGATCATTCTATACATAACAAAAAAACTATACGCCTCGAGTAATCCCCACGCGCCCCGTGCAATCCTCCTAACGTAGCTCCAATCAAGCATTCCCATCCACGTTCCCATCCGTAGGGTACGAACCAGTAGGACCGCCCTGACTCTCATCTGAGGGCAAAGCCCAGAGTTCCACAATAGTTGTAAAGGGTCACCAACCGAAATTAACAATTAACAAATAACATATAATTTTTCAAATGCACAAAATACCCCTTTCAACTTAGCATGCATCTTAAAAGGTTTTCCATATGCTAAAAGTTCATACAATGCTCACCAAATGATAATGAAATCAAAATAAAGTTCTCAATCCATCAAATAATACATAACTGACCAATACATTGATAATCAATTGAGAAATCCATCATCTAACTCAAAATAAGATTTCCTATTGTGTCAATCGATTGGGCAAATTGATTTCTTGAAAGTTTTTAGTAAAAATTGAACCCCAGACTTGCCTCAATCGATTGGAGCAATCGATTTCGAGAAGGATTGAGCCCTGGTATTGTCCAATCGATTGGGTAAATCGATTTCGTGAGAGACAGAGCCCCTGTATTGAATCCAATCGATTGGGCAAATCGATTTTGAGAAAGACAAAGCCCACGTGTTGGACCCAATCGATTGGGCAAATCGATTTTTGGAAAAACAAGGCCCCTGTATTGAATCCAATTGAATCCATTCGAATCCAATCGATTTACCAAATCGATTTCTCAAATCACTTTGAAAAACATATTGCAGAATCGATTGGGTAAATCGACTTCAGGAAGGACAGAGCCCTTGTAACTCATCAAATCGATTGGGTAAATTGATTTCCCTGTGTATTCTTTCAAAAATTCATAAACCAACTCAATCACAATGTGAATAAAAACACACCTACACATAATTTCAAACCATAACACTTAGCAAAATCAACACAATCACTACAACATCATGAGTTTCGAAACGGGTTTACAATCAATTTCACTTACACACAATTTGTCCCAAAACATAAACACTTAGTACAATCATCACAATCACAACATCATCTCAAGTTCAAGCACTCAACCATACACTTGAAACAAACACGACTCGTGTGACAAGCACCCTAATGCAATGCGTATATGCCAAAATGCATGGACTCGGAATTCCAAACCAAAACCCTCCTCGAAGGGTCGTAAATCATAATTGTACCGCCTATCGCAGGCCAAAGTACCAATTACCGAGGTGCCACCTATCACGGGTCTGCACGATTTACTAAAACGCGTAAACCATAAACGTACTGCCTATCACGGGCCCGTATCGTTTACCAAGGTGCCACCTATCACGGGTCTGCACGGTTTACTAAAAGAATGTAAATTGTAAATGTACCGCCTATCACAGGCCAAAGTACTCTTTACCAAGGTGCCACCTATCACGGGTCTGCACAATTTACAAAAAACCGTAAGTCGTAAATGTACCGCCTATCACGGGCCAAAGTACTATTTACCAAGGTGCCACCTATCACGGGTCTGCACAACTTACAAAAACGTAAATCATAAATGTGCCGCTTATCACAGGTCAAAGTACTATTTATCATGGTGCCACCTATCACGGGTCTGCATGATTTACAAAAAGCATGAAAATGCATGAGCGTATACTGACTCCATTCACAACAATCGTTAAGCAAATGCAGTTATTAAAAGATTCCCCATTTTTAACACTCATTTGTCTTAAACGATCTTCACGCCAAACATTAAGCAAATAGACATATTAAGAGATTCCCCATTCTTAATATACTTTTGACTTAAACGATTTCCACCACAAAACATTCAGTAAACGAGACATTAAGAGATTCCCCATTCTTAATACTCATTTAACTGAGACGATTTTTCAAAACAAACATTAAGTAAACAAGACATTAAGAGATTCCCCATTGTTAATTCTCATTTAACTTAAACGATTTTCAAAACAACATTAAGTAACCGAGACATTAAGAGATTCCCCATTCTTAACGCCCAGTTAACTTAAACGATTTTCAAAACAATATTAAGTAACCGAGACATTAAGAGATTCCCCATTCTTAACGCCCAGTTAACTTAAACGATTTTCACAAACACACATTAAATAAACAAGACATTAAGAGATTCCCCATTCTTAATACTCGTTTAACTTAATGGTTTTCAAATTCCACACAGAACAAAATCAAACAAACTTTCACATTCAATTCATAATTCGCACCAAATCATTTTCCACACAAACCACACAAAACACATCTCAAGTCTCATCAGTATCAATTAAGAACGCGTCCAAAAACAACGAACACAAATCAGTATAATCCACCACTCAAACACACAAGTTTCATTCATTCAAAATCATACATAAATGAGTTTAAATTCATTTTCCACGAAGCATTCATCAATATAACCCAAAACCTAACTCTAAGATTTTTACCCATAAAGCCTTAGATACATTTTCCCCTAATCGATACTCCAACCCTAACAAAATTCCTTCCCACATAACCACAGATAAGGCCCTAAATGCAAACTAAAAGTTTGGAAGGAGCCCTTACCTTAACGTTAGCTTTAACGTCGATTTACGACACCACGGTCAATTCTGGTAAAAACTTTGCTCGCGACGACGCTTCCAAAGTTAGCTCTCTAGCACTATAGTGTAGTGGTGAGCAACTTTCCCTTCTATCCCTTCGCGAAACGAAGCTTGGATCCAGAAGAAACGGTGAGATTTGTGTTTGGCGGTTTTGAAATCCCTAAACCGTTTTCCTTCGTTTTCGGATCAAAGAGGAAGAGTGGAGTTGAGAAATCCTTGTCCTATCACCCACTATCAATTTCGAACTCAAGGAAGAAAGGAAGAACGAAAATGGATGAAGATGGAGGAAGGAGGAAAAAAAATGTACGCGAGGCAGAGGAGGGAGAAGATGGAAATTTTTCTGTTTTCTCTCCTTCTCTTTTCCTTTCTTCCTTTTTCTTTCCTTTCTATTTTCTTTCTTTCCAATTCCTTCCCTTCCTTTTATATATATATATATATTAATTATAATTAACAAATATCTCAAAACCTTTAGATATTTATTAGATTATCCTTTTGCCCAAAACGCATTAAACTCTCCGCAAAAGGTTCACCGTAGTTAAATTAATTTATTTATCGAAGAGTAATTCTAATTGGTATCAAAATGTCTTTTTGATCATATAAACTCCAAAATATTAATAACTTGGCCAAAAAGCCCCTGAGTTCCATACCAAAAATTCATTAAAATACATAAAGTATAATTTAAAATTACGGGTCTTACACAATAGGATCAAAAAAAGTGTTATCTATTACCTTATCTCAACAAGTAAGTAAAATTTTATTATAATTTATTCATTATAAGTTTATAACATAAATGTACTTAACACTTCTAACTTTTTGCACAATGTAGTTGTCAATGGTAATTTCTCGTTATTTGTCCAAAGAAGAATACTATAGTCTTCCTATGTTCGTTGGGATGGAAAATAAATAAAAATATCATGCATATCGTCGATTTGTAAGTGTTTATTGTATTTCTGGTATACGTATTTCAAATGCCTAATTAGATCTTTTTATAAATGACTATGATGGCCTTCTACAAACCCAATTAAACATTGTTGTGTTGGCACAAAATAGAAATGCTAAGGCACATGAAAATGCACAAAATTTGAGTTTTTAGATTCTTTGCTTTTGTGAGAGATATATTTCGAACATGCTTGATGGCACAACATTATTGTATATCTAACACTTTTTGAAGAGGCTTATGGCTTTAAAGGTAGTGAACAATATAATAATATAATTAATCTCTATGTGATTTATTTGCTACAATAATTTGTTTTTTCTTTATTGATTTTATTTATTGGCGCTTTGTAGTTAGCTATAAGTCTATAACAATAGGAAAATGATATAAATTCAAGGAAATTAAATAAATTTTTCTAATGAGTGTTTATAAAGTTTAATTGATAAGTTATACTTTTATTTGTAGTGTAGTTTTTTTGTTTGGTCATTTCCTCCAACGCTAAGGAAGCTCAAAAAAGGAAAAATCTTGTGAAAACTATTTCCCAAATTGTAAGTGTTTAGTACAATTTTAATGAATATTTTATTTTTGTAGAGCTTTGGATAAATATAAAGCCCACATGGAGCATTCCCAATATAAGTTGTTTAGATTATATATGTAGAATTTCAATTATAATTTATATGTCTTTATCTATATAATATTTACTCATTATAATTTACATATAATATTTAATTATAGGGCCAAAGACAACCTAAAGGTTATAAGTGTGGTTACTACATTATGATACATATGTTGAACATTGTATCTAGCGGTCTTGTTGATTCATGGATATGGGTATGTGATAGATTTTTTCAAAATTAGTATTAATTAACTATTTATGATTTTTATGGTCACATGATTTAGATAACTGTTATTTCACTGTTTATAATTCAGATATTTGAAGACTTAAAACCATTCGAAGATGAAGAAATGATGAATGTCCAGCAAAGTTGTGCAAACTTGATTCTTGAACTAATAGAAAATTCTTGGAGCACTTGTATCATTTTAGTATCTTTAGACTATTAATAGAAGATAATGTTTTTTTTTTTTTTTTATCTAGTGAATATTATGTAGCTCTAAATTTGATAACTTTAATTTTGTAAAAAAATTTATGACTCACTGTCATTGATTTTTAAATGTAAAGCTTCATATGAAGTTTTGTGTTTTATGGTTGAATGAGAAATTTTAGTTAATAAGGTAATATGTGAAATTATGAGGATGCATATGTAAGGGGTGAAAGTTATGAAGAAAAAAAATTATAAAGTTAATTATTTAAATCGATTGGCTCATCGATAAATTAAAAAATTTGGAATATGACTTGTTATATTGGTTCAAATTTAACCGATGTAATAAATCAATTTTGAATTTGACTTGTTATATTTGTTCAAATTTAATCAATCTAATAAATTAATTTTGAATTTGACTTGTTATATTGGTTCAAATTTAACCGATCTAATGAATCATTTTTGAATTTGACTTGTTATATTGGTTCAAATTCAACCGATCTAATAAATAATTTTTGAATGTAACTTGTTACATCTATCATTTTAACTGATTTAAAAATTAACTATTTCACTACGCGAAAAATAGGATTTTACAGCGCTTTTTTTAAGCAATTTACAGCGCCTTTTCAAAAAACAAAAAAAGCGTTGCGGAATCTAGCGCTGTAAAAGATACAACAACGCTTTTTTAAAATCAAAAAGTGCTATAAAACATGTAGATATATTGCACGCTGTAAAAGTTGCAACCATTATATACATTATTATGCACCTTTTACAATGCTTATTGAAAAAAGTGTTGTAAAATGTGCATTATAATGTTTATAATTGGTGCACCTTATACAACGGTTTTAACGCATTATAATGTATATAATGTAAAATGTGCACCCAATATATGCATTATATTGCCACATTTTACAGCGGTTTTTGAAAAAGTGCTGTAAAATGTGCATCCAATATATGCATTATAGTGCACAGTTTCCAACGCTTTTTCATATAAGCGCTATAAAATTTGCACTCATTATATACATTATAGTGCATATTTTACAACGCTTTTTTAAAAAGCACTGTAAAATATGATCATTTACAACGCTTTTTCCAAACAATTTTGTAAAAGGTGCCAATTTTTTTTTTTTTTTTTTTAATTTAAAAACGTTGTAAATTAAATTTTTTTAAAGAGCTTTTTGATTTTTCATGGCATTTTATTAGAAATGCTGTCTTTTAATTTTTTTTCCAAAATTATTTTCATCCAGAATTAGTTCACATTCAGTTCACAAACAACAAAACATATTCAAATACATATTCAGAACAAGTTCATACAATCAGTACACAAAAATAGAACTATATAACTTAACTTTATATATTAATTTACAACAGAACATTCAGATACATATATAACTTAATTAACTAGATATACATATTCAGATATTGTACAACAACACATATTCATATACATGTTCATATATTGTGCCCTATTCATATACATATAACTAATAGTATACACTAAATATAACTAGCTACCATATATTCAGATCCCTTGCAGCATGCTATTTCTCAGCAAATCAAATAATCTTCATTTCAAGCACATACTGACACCACTCTTCCTTTGATTCCATTAGATCTTCCTCAGAGTATGTTGGACTGGAATTGTCAAAGTACTGTGCAATATAAAAATTGAACATATTAAGTTAGAATCAAATATAGAGATAATTTATATATGAAAATCATATAATGAAAATATCATACTGTTTCTGGGATAATAGTTTGATTCCTATCAACAATCTCCTTCATGAATCGCAATACATAATACCCATAGTCAATGTTGTTAATTTGACGAGGGCACTATAAAATAAAACATTTAAGTCAATAAAATATTTGTGCATTGATCGTAAAGGCATATATTTCGATCCTTGATTGGAATCCATATGATGTTATTAGACTTTTGCTTCGACACTGTAGCACCTCTTTGAGCTCGAAAAACCTATAAAGCACTATCGAATAAATAATTGTGATTATTATAGCATTAACAAACACATTACTTATATATATATGTAAGAAATAAATGAATATTACTTACGTGTCGAACATAGTCTTTATATCAGAGTGATAGTTGTAATTGCCATGCAAGGGATCCAAATAGTATATAACTTCGGAGGTCGCATTGATTGCAAATAGCATCTCATGTGCCCTACAACAACAAAAATTTGGTTGGCAATTTTGTTTACACAACTAATAAATTAAGATCTCATAAATTAAAAATGATATAAATAAATAATATATAATTACGTACCCTGAATTATATGGCGCAAAGAACAATTTATCCTTCTCTATATTTCCTAATAACATATCTACAATGTAATTTTTTACATTAACTAGATCGAGTTTACACATCAAAAGCTTATGCGGAGACAAGAATGAATATCTATTTGACAATCTGCGCATGCACACAACCTTCTCTTACAAAAACCTTCAATGAAAATTTCAAAGTAGATTAATTACCAATAAATTTAATTAATTACCAATAAATGCAATTAAAAGTATTTTTTCCCTTTTGTACAAGCTGATGACAGTAGCACTCAACTCCTTATGGTTGAGAAGTTCGTATATGTGCTCTTTTTCAAGAAATTCTTCATACTCATCTCCGAATATAGCTTTATTCATGGTTATGATGCGTGAATCATCGTTGCTGCCGATATTCCTTTTTACTTTGATGTCAAGACACGCCCCGTATTTAGCAAGGCATGGCTGACTTATTTTAGGAGCAGCAGCGACTAATTGTTTGCGATCCAATTTTTTAGCTGCAACTTTGGTAGCTTTATTACCCTCTAGCTTTTGAAGTTTGCCAGCTCTATTACCCTCCAATTTTTTAGGTTTGTCGACTTTATTTTGCTGTGCGGGTGGTTTATTTGATTGAATCTAAAAAAATGAGGTTAAATGTTAGTTTATTGAATATGAAAAAATGACAAACCGTAAGGAATAAATGTGACAAACCTTTTAAGGCGATGTAATTGACTCGTTTCTTGGAATCTTTTTATCATTCCCTTTAGGCATTTTCAGAATCTAAATATAAATGTGAAATTAAAGTTAGGATTGAAAAAAAATAACAGCAATTAAATATACATATCAATTAAACATACATTTCAATTAATTAAATATACCTTATCAAGGGCAACAAGATGTGTGGGCCATACCGCGTAACTACCAATTGCTTCGCCCAAAAACTTCATATCTCCATCGTTATCCGGTATAGGCAACGGTACATTTGGTTCCAAAGTAATAATTGGTGATACTTTGACATGGCTCGTAGGGATCGGTGTGTTGTGCAATACTTCTCTCGAAGTATTATACAGTTTTCCTTTGCCGACCTTCCGATGAGTAGGGGAGGATAAGTATAGCACGCAAGGAGTGACACCCTAAATCAATGGTTAAAACATAAGTATGGTTAATACATAAGTATAGTTAATACATAAGTAATTAGAGAAGTAAGTAATTAATTACCTCGGGAAGACTTTTGAGACCAATGTTGCAACTCGCATTTTCACTCTCCATTTGTATTTCACGTTGGAGCTGATTCGGGAGTTGCTTGTCTTTCTTCGTCTTCACCAAGAGTGCCACTTGCTCGGATAGGAGTTTGAGCTTCTCTAATACTTCCTCATTGGATGGATTTTGACGCTTCTCTTGTGCAAAATAGCTTTTAAGAGTTACACTAAATCCTTTCCCCCTCACGCGACCAGAATACTTAGGAACATTAAACAGTTTACCAAGAATATCCCTGCAACTAGCTTTGTTGTCCTCTTGATTTTATGAACTTTGTTCGATATTCTCCTAAAATACATGTAGGATTAAAAAGATAATTTCAATGTCATTTTTAAAATACAATATTAAAAAATATTAATGTGATAATATACTTACACAAAGTTCTATTACTCTTTGAACATTTTCATCATCAACCACTATATCCTTATTTATACAAGCTTCCTTCCACAAGATATGACGACCCAACGGTTGATCGGATTGGGTGTCTTGTTGCTATTCGTTAAGATCATAAACACAATATTAGTTAGAAACTATAGTTTATAATACATATTCCCTCATTATATAAAAGTGATGTTTAATTACTTACAAGTTTTTGCTCTAGATGTGCATATCCCATACCTGATTTTTTGTATGGGTGCGTCGAATTTTTTGCCCTCTAGCGATTTGCCTTACTTATATTCTATATAAAAAAAATAACAATCGTATGAATATGAATAATAAAACACAAATGCTAATAAATTAATCACTTACCACAAACGCGGGGTGCGAATGTTTTGATACAAATGCACTCGATTCTTCATTTGATATATAATGTTTATATATTCTTGGAGCTTCAACATTCATATTTCCTTCACTATCTTTTACATAGAAATTTGAGAGGTGAGATCTAAAACCCCGATGTATTTTCCCGGCAACTCTCAAGATGTAACTCTTTCTCACCTCATCAAGAACAAAAGATATAGTTTGAGTAAAGTATTTCAATGGAAAAAAATTATAAATGACAAAAGAGTGGATCAAAAAAGTTACTTGTATATCACTCCACAGTATATCTTTCGCATCCTTCAATGCTTTATCTCCCCAATCATCAATGGTAATGGGGATATTCTGACGAACAACAACCCCAATGTAACTTACAAACATGGAGCTATTGGGGTCAATTGGCTGACCACCCTCATTCCGTCCAACCTATAAAACTAATATAGTAAGTACATGCTTTTGAAAAAGATAAAAATTTAATGCCATTGCTCCTTGCTTTTATGACCTTTTGCATTATCGTTGCACCACGGTTGACTTCATTTTCGTAAATCTTAGTGTTCACAACTTCTTCATTTTGACAATCTAAATCTTTGGTGGTATCCATTTATCTACAACAAGTTCAACATGCAGTTTAGTATAACTTCAAAAAGCTCAACATGTAGTATTCTAAGTACATATTAGTACTAGTATAACTTAAACAAGCTCAACATGCATTTTAGTGATAACAAAAAATTAATAACATCAATACCTGAATAATAAGGATTCGAAGAAATACGTAATGCACAGAAATGAGGGTTCGTAGAAATACGATTCACAAAACTATGGTTCGAAGAAATACGTAATGAGGATTACGTATTTCAATGAAACGATATTGTGTGTAATGAGAGAGATGATCGTGGATGGAAATAAGGTTCGAAATGAGGTTCTTAATGGAAGAGATGATAGGGTTCGCAAAAGAAGAGAAGAACGATGAAGAGGAGATGACAGTGAAGTTTACGTAATGAAGAGGAAACTGAAGCGGTTTACTGTTATATATAAAACCCTATTACAACGCTTTTTTATAAGCCTTTTATGGCGCTTGTTGGAAAAGCGCTCTAAAAGACCTAAGCCTTTTACAACGTTTGTTGAAAAAGTGCTCTAAAAGGCCTCCTTATTTTATTTTTAAAAAGGCTCTTTTACAGCGCATTTCAAATAAGAGCTCTAAAAGGCCTCCTTATTTTATTTTTAAAAGGATCTTTTACAGCGCCTTTTCAAATAAACGCTGTAAAAGACCTCCCTTTTTTCTTATGTTATATGAAGGTTGTTTTAAAGCCTTTTACAACGCTTTTTCAAATAAGGGCTCTTAAAGGCCTCCTTATTTTATTTTTAAAAAGGCTCTTTTACAGCGCTTATTTGAAAAAGCGCTGTAAGAGACCTCCTTGTTTTCTTATGTTCTATAAATGTTTTTTTTAAAGCCTTTTACATCGCTTTTTCAAATAAGCGCTCTAAAAGGCCACCTTATTTTATTTTTAAAAAGGCTCTTTTACAGCGCTTATTTGAAAAAGCGCCGTAAAAGACCTCCTTATTTTCTTATGTTATATGAATGTTTTTTTTAAAGCCTTTTATAGCACTTATTCAAATAAGTGCTCTAAAAGGCCTCCTTATTTTATTTTTTAAAGGATCTTTTACAACGCTTTTTCAAATAAGTGTTGTAAAAGACCTCCTTATTTTATTTTTATATTTAAGTTTCTTTTTCAGTTCAGTTCATGTAAATTACTAATTTATATTCAGATTAGTTCATGTAAATTGTAAGACACATAATTCTGAATTATACTTTATGTATTTTAGTGTATTTTGGGTATTGAACTCGGAGGCTTTTTAACCAAAGTTATTAATATTTTGGAGTTTATATGACCAAAAAGATATTTTGATGCCGATTAGAATTACTCGTCGACGAATAAATTAAATTGACTGCGGTGAATCTTTCACGAAGAATTTAATGCGTTATGGGTGAAATGGTAATTTAACAAATGTCTAGATATTTTGAAATATTTGTTAAAAGTAATCAAAATATATATATATATATATTTGATTGGGGCGAAAAGAAAAGGAAATAGAAAGGAAAGAAGGAAAGAGAAAGAAGAGAAAGAGAAAGGAAAGAAAGACAAAGGAGAGAGAATAAAACATTTCCTTCCTTCTTCCTCTGCCCGCGCTCACCCCTCCTTCTCCTTTTTTTTCTTCTTCGTTGGTTTTGCTTCCTTTTTCGTTCTTTGGCTTCAAGAATAGAAACCCAGGGATTAGTGGGTAAGATTGCAAGGTTTTCTCAGCTTCATACTTTCTCGTTGTTTCGAAAACAAAGAAAAACGGTATTAGGGATTTCAAAACCGTCAAACACAAACCTCCCCATTTCATCTAGATCTAAGCTTCATTTCGTGAAGAGATAGAAGGGAAAGTTGCTCATTACCACGCTACGGTGCTAGGGAACCAACTTTGGAAGCGGCGTTGCGAGCGGAAGATTTTACCAAATTTACCCGCGGCACTGTAATCACACGTTAAAGCTAACGTGAAGGTAAGGGCTCCTTACAAACTTTTAGTTTGCATTTAGGGACTTATCTGTGATTGTGTGGAAAAGAATTTTGTTAGGGTTAGATTGTTGATTTGGGGGAAAATGAATTTAATTCATTTGTGTATGATTTTGAGTAAATGAAATTTGACGTGTTTGAGTGTTATGTTGTGATGATTTTTGTTCATAATTAATGCTATGAATTGATGTGATTTGGTATGAATTGTGGATTGAATTTGATAATAGGTTTGAGCTATTTTGTGTGGAATTTGAAAGCCATTAAGTTAAACGAGTATTAAGAATATGGAATCTCTTAATGTCTTGTTTACTTAATGTGTGTTTGTGAAAATCGTTTAAGTTAACTGAGTATTAAGAATGGGGAATCTCTTAATGTCTTGTTTACTTAATGTTAGTTTTGAAAATCGTTTGAGTTAAAAGAGTATTAAGAATGGGGAATTTCTTAATATTTCTGTTTGCTTAATGTGTGTTTGTTTGTGAAAATTGTTTAAGTTAAATGAGGATTAAGAATGGGGAATCTCTTAATGTCTTGTTTACTTAATGTGTGTTTGTTAGTGAAAATCGTTTAAGTTAAATGAGTATTAAGAATGGGTAATTTCTTAATGTCTTGGTTACTTAATAATGTTTTGAAAATCGCTTAAGTTAAAAGAATATTAAGAATGGGGAAACTCTTAATATGTCTGTTTGCTTAATGTTTGGTGTGAAAATAGGTTAAGTTAAATGAGTATTAAAAATGGGGAATATTTTAATATCTCCATTTATTTAGTGATTGTTGTGGATGGAGTCAGTGTATGCTCATGCATTTAATTTTGGTAAATTGTGCTGACCCGTGATAGGTGGCACCTCGGTAAACAGTACTGACCCGTGATAGGTGGTACGTTTATGATTTACTTTTTGCTAAGTTGTGCTGACCTGTGATAGGTGGCACCTCGGTAAATAGTACTTTTGCCTGTGATAGGCGGTACATTTACGACTTACGCTTTTTCTTATAGTAAATCGTGCTGACCCGTGATAGGTGGCACCTCGGTAAATAGTACTGACCTGTGATAGGTGGTACATTTACGATTTACGTTTTTTAGTAGATCGTGCTGACCCGTGATAGGTGGCACCTCGGTAATTGGTACTTTGGCCTGCGATAGGCGGTACAATTATAATTTACGGCCCTTCGAGGAGGGTTTTGGTTTGGAATTCCGAGTCCTTGCATTTTGGCATATACGCATTGCATTAGGGTGCTTGGCACACGAGTCGTGTTTTGATTCAAGTTTATGATTGTGTTGAAATTGCTAAGTGTTATGTGTTGAAATTATGCGTAAGAGTGATTGATTGTAGAACTATTTCGAAACTCAGGTTGTCGTGGTAATTGTGTTGGAATTGCATAGTGTTATGTATTGATTATCGTGTGTAAGTGTGATGGAATGTAAAACTATTTCGAAACCCAATTTGTCGTGGTGATTGCGTGGGAATTGATAAGTGTTAAGATTTGGATTTGTGTATTAATGTGATTGAATAAGTTTATGTATTTTTGAAGAATAGGCAGGGAAATCGATTTCCCAATCGATTTGATGAGTTATAGGGACTTCGCTAATTTGACAAAATCGATTTGCCAATCGATTTCGAAATCTGTTTTTCAAAACCATTTAAGAAATCGATTTGGCAATCGATTGGTATGTTTCCTGTTTCCTTGAATCTTGAAAATATATTGAAACAATCGATTTGGAAATCGATTTGGCCAAGACAGGAACTCAGCCAAATTGACAAAATCGATTTGGAAATCGATTGGCTTTAACACAGGGGCTCAGTTCTTCATTCAATCGATTTCCCAATCGATTGATTTAAGCCCAGAGTTCAGTTTTCACTAAAAACCTTCAGGAAATCGATTGGCTTAGTAGTAATTCTTATTTTGAGTTAGATAATCGATTGCTCAATTGGTTCATCAATGGATTGGCCAGTTGTTCATTACTTGATTGATTTGAGACTTGTTTTGATTTCATTTTTATTTGGTAAGCATGATATAAACTTTGAGCATATGGAAAACCCTTTTAAGATGTATGCTAAGTGGAAAGGTTATTTGTGCATTTAAAAAACATAAATGTTATGTGTTAATTGTTAATTTCGGTTGGTGACCCTTTACAACTATTGTAGAAATCTGGGCTTTGCCCTCAGATGAGAGCCAGAACAATCCTACCGGTTCGTACCCTGCGGATGGGGATGTACATGGGAATACCTGACTGGAGCTATGTTAGGAGGATCTTACGGGGCGTGTGGAGATCACTCAAGGTGCTTAGTTGTTTTGTAGAATGATCAGATTAGGTTGACATAGAGGGAACATATGTCTTTATTTTGAATTGCGTTTTATTTTAAATTGGAAGATTGTATCTTTACTAATATTGTCAGTATGACATCTTGTTTTGACGAGTTCCATGTATCACTTGTTATTGTGTAAATACTTTGGATTCAGATTTCAAAAACTATTCCGCTGCATACAAATTATATTTACTTAAATATTTATCCAAATGTATTTTACTTAATTATTCTTTGTTTCATGTTAATTTCTTTTGATAAAAAAAAAAAATACACCCTCGCTTTGAAAAATGGGGTGTTACATAAATTACTAGTTTATATTAAATTACATGAGCTTAGTGTAAAACACTCAAATCAAGTTAAATATAAGAAGAAAATACATTAATCAGAAAATCAAATACATGGCTGCTTATATAAAACAATTAAATATGTTCAAACAATTAAATTTACATTAACTCAGTTCAGATTACATGGCTTATATAAAACAATTAAACATGTACATTAAGATGCCCTTCTTCTTTTCCTGGTGGGATTCACATTTGTTTGTCCATTTACAATACGAAACGATGGATTAATCCAAATTCCCTCATCATGATCATCTCTAAGATATAAACCATCATCAGTTGAATCTATTTCATGTGGCTGTTGTGATGTTGCAAATAAAAGATCATTACCAACATCTTCATCATTATTGTTATCATCACTTATTTTATTGGTTGATAGGACAACAAACCATTTATCATCAACAGGATCAAGGACATAAAACACTTGTTGAGCTTGCGACGCTAAAATAAAAAGCTCGTCTTTGTATCCCACCATATTAAAATCGACAAGCAAGAACCCTGACTCATCAATCTGAGCGCCATTATTATTATCGACCCACTTGCAACCAAATATGGGAACATAAAACGTTGTGTAGTCTAACTCCCATATGCGCTCGATAACATAACCAGTGTAAGAAAAGACATGTAAACTCGGACCATTTGCCAACCACCTCAATCTCTGTGAAATTGATTCGGGGTCTATATCAAACTTTGACTTTATGTGATTTTTTACCATGTTTTAAAACTTCGATTGTGCTCTTGAGTTATCCAATTTTGATACCTATTCATGTTCAAACGAGATAACTGATCCATGTGTATTGTAACATATGGTTGAACCTCATAATCATTGTGCAGAACATACAATTGTGCCTGCTCCCATTCTGTCCTTGATATAGTCAGTAGTCTCCTTCCAATTATCCCTTCTCCTAATATTCTTCCCGAATGACGAGACATGGGAAGCCCTATGGATTCAAAATTGGACATATATTTAGTACAAAATTCAGCAGCTTCTTCAACAATGTACCGTTCAGCAATACAACCTTCTAGTCGACTTCTACTTTTTACGTACCCTTTTAATATTTTCATATATCGGATACATCCATCTCATATAAGCTGGCCCACAAAGTTGTGTCTCCTTAACCAAATGAATAGTAAGGTGAACTATTATATCAAAAAACGAGGGTGGGAAATACAATTCAAGCTCACACAAAGTAACAACAAATTCCCTCTGCAATGTCGGTAATTTCTGAGGATCGATCAATTTACTACAAATTTCCCTGAAGAAGAAACATAATCTAGTTAAGGCTCGTCGAACTTTTTCAGGTAAAATGGAACGTATACCTATTGGTAGCAAATGCTCCATTAGAATTTGACAATCATGGGTCTTCAAACCTTTTAACTTGAGGTCTTTCATACAAACCAAATTTTTAATGTTTGAAGATTATCCTTCTAGAACTTTAACTTCGTGTAGAAATTTACATAAACAATTTTTTCCTTTCCAAATAGAGTATGAGCGGCTGGAGGTAGATATGTGCGATTTCCTTTCTTTATGGGACCCAATTCATTTCTTATTCCCATATCGACCAAGTCCAATCTTCCATTGATGTCATCTTTAGACTTTCCTGGAACATTGAGTAACGTACCAATAACACTATCAAATACATTTTTTTCAATATGCATCACAACGAGGAAATGTCTTATATACAACGACTTCCAATATGACAATTCAAAGAAAAATGACTTTTTCTTCCACCCAGTTTTGACCAGCTCTCTCGCAAAAAGTTTGCCAAATTTATTGGTCAAACCTTGTACTTTTTAAGTATTTGGTATCCAGTTGGTGCTAAAGGGGCTTTACCTTCCTCTGATTTTCCATTGAATGCATTTCTCCACCCACAATACTGATGACTATATGGCAAAAATCTACGATGTCCAAGAAAGACATTCTTCTTACAATGTTTCAACTGCATCCAATTTGTACTCTCTTCACATATAGGACATGCACACTGACCTTTAATGCTATATCCTAATAAATTACCATATACTGGAAAATCATTAATTGTGCCGAACAACATAGCCCTCAAATTGAAGCATTCTTTCTTATATCCATCATAAACTTCAACACCTATCTCCCACATAATTTTTAAATCTTCAATTAAGGGAGTCAAGTATACGTCGATATAATTCCCCGGTTGTTTGGGTCCAAAAATTAATAGAGAAAACATCATAAACTTATGCTTCATACATAACCATGGAGGTAGGTTATAAATCAACAAAATCACAGGCCACGTAGTTTCGAAAACATCATAAACTTACGCTTCATACAATACCACACGACTTTTGTTGGAGTAGATTATTTCGGACATGCCTTTAGTAATTCATATTCGTTTCGAAATAAAATGCAATCGTTAGGACACACATCAATCCTTTCGTAACTCATGCCAATAGAGCACAAAATCCGTTTAGCCTCGTAGTTTCGACTGGGAAGTTCATTATCATCTGGCAACATATGTTTTAAGAGTGTTAATAATTATGTAAAGCTTTTATCATACCATCCATTACTCGCTTTTAAGTTGTACAACTTTAATATCGCCGACAGTCTTGTGAATTTAGTACAACCATTATATAATGGTTTATGTACATCACTCAACAAATTCTCAAACATTTTAGGACAATCCTGAAGACCTTCTTCAATTGCTTTTGTAATCTCCTTAACTCGGTCCGACTCATATGTATCTCTATCGAAGTCATTTGAAGCATATGTCGAACCATTCTCAAAATTAATGTTTCCTTTTTTTTTCTCACCATTTCTTATGCAACATGTATAGCTTTGATCTATTCCATTCCATACTAAATGTCCTTCCAATTCATCTTCTCTAATGAATTTTCCAAAACAACATTTTAAACAATGACAATCAACTCTATTTGGATATTTTGCATTCTTCACTACAAACTCAACAAACTCCTTCACTCCATTTTCATATTCTTTTGACAATCGATTGGCAGACATCCATTTCCGATCCATATTATATGAAAATCTAACAATTTCAAAATAGAAAAGATGTCAACACAGAACAAATCAACAAATTTCAAAAAGAAAAGATTTATTACGTAACAATTTATTAGTTTTTAATTATTAAAAAACTAAAGATTTTTGTACAACAACAAATTAATAAATATTGTACCTGAGACAACGTATCCAATTTTTTTTAAAGGAGGAGCAATAGATAGCCGTACAGTACGTAGAGAAGAGGAGGGTTCCCAGAGTAAAGGTGATGAGGGTTTGTAAATTTGTTTTAAATTTGTTTTTATTTATTTAAAGTAAATGATTTTTATTTAAAGTTAATAATTTTACAGCGCTTGTAAAAAAAGCGCTCTAATAGATCCTTTGATTATGTGAAATCTAACATTTTTCAAATTAAGATAATAAGAAGATATTGAAATTGTGAACCTCTTAATATTAATGGAAATGTAAATATATTCTTCGATACAAGCGGCATTATTGTCATTAGAAAAATAGAAGGAAAAAATTCAAACTTAATCATATATATTAAGAAAATTTAAACTTTCAACACATTACAATAAATAAATTTAAACTTTCTTCGCATATACATATTTGCAAAATATTAAATCACAACACTTTATAAAAGTTTCTAATCAATATTTTCTAGAAGATTCAATATGTCATATTAATTCAATTATTACCAAATAGGATTATCGTTGTGTGTAGCGAACATAGATAAATTGTCAGGAAATACGACTTTCTCGTTCATTTCACATTATAATATACTAATGACTTCAAAAGTTTTATCACTCCATACATATCTCAATGCTAATTTGAGTCCACAAATAAAAAACCTCTTATTCTTCCACTTCTCACGTTAAAAATAAAATATGAGAACAAACTTTAAAAGAGTGAATAACAAAAGTGGGTCAAGAAAACTTACCCCACATCAAAAACATAATTAGTGGATAATGTAACATTGTTCACCTGGTCTTTTTGACGTTGGTTTCATTAAATGGAGAAATTGAAAATTTTAGAAAAAATTGAATTGATTAAAAATATGAAGAAAAAAAAAAGTGTTAAAATTATTTACTCAACAAAGAAAATAACATTCTAAAATTTAGACAATAATAAAAAAATATTCTAAAACAATTATCGATCAACGAAATTAAATTTCTTGTCTGCTCTCACTGTACCCCATCCTCCTTTCACAAGACTACACTATTTTCTCAAGTTACCATTCTCTAGGGGTGGAAAAATAAATTGATCGTATGAATTTCAATTTCGATGGTAATGGGTGGATCAAAACAATCCATTAACCATCCACTAAAAGTTATGGAAAAAAATTCAATCCAATCTATCCTTTTAAAATAAAAACCCATCCAATTCATTTATTATCATAGTTTCAATGGGTGGATATCCATCTAATAACTTTCTTTTAAGCATTTTAATAAATTAATTATAATATTTATTATTATTTCTAAGAATATATTATTTATTATTTTTAAAACCAATATTTTCTTTTGATAGAAAAATTCAAATTTTTTTTAATAAAAAAGAGTTTTTTGATTATTTTAAAAATGATTAACTTCTTAAAATAATAATATTTTTAAAACAAATTTTTTTTTATTATTTATTAGAGTTAAATAAAGTTTAGTCCCTATAAAAAAAATCACACATTTTAGTCCTTACAAAATTATTATGCAAAGAGGTTTAATTTATGCTAGAACATGAACATATATATTTGAATAATTTTTTACATACATGGTTACAATACTATAAAAAGTTTTCTATAAAACATGAACTCAAAATTTGATTTATATATTGATATTTTCAGTACTTTTATCTTCCCCATTTGACATTTAAAAAATTTATATTCATTTAATCTTAAATTGAAAAATTCTAAATCTGTATGTAGGAACTATTAATAGTGCTCTAAATATGTCTATAAAAAATGAATGATTTTAAAAGCTGAATCATGTTTTGTTTTATGAAGGATTAAAATAACTTTCAAAATTAGTTTTATAGAGACAAAAATCTTATTTTACCATATTTATTATTTCAAAAATACTATTTTTTTTACTAAAGAAAATACATTTTTGTATTATTTTAAAATCTGCTTTTCTCTTATTTTAGTAATGTAATTTCTTATTATTTCAAAATATATTTTATTTATTATTTTAAAAAACATTTTTTTACAATAAAAGCAGTTTTTTTACAGAAATAACTATATTTAAAATAAAGTACTAATAAAATATTATTTATTTGTAATTAATTATTAAATACATAATATAAAGGGTGGTTGGTGGTGGTCGGCGATGGAGCTCCGACAATCAACACAAAGGAATTATAGCAACCTACACCGATCAATGGTGAAGCTCCAACAACAAGTCATATTGTAACGCTTAATTACGTGAGTCTAACAATTAAGATAATGAATAACTTTTTTCATATTTATATAAAAAAATAAAGTACTTATAATAAATAATGAATTTTCCGTAAGAAATAATATTGTGAGATCCTTAAAATAAATTCTTAAAACTGAAAATTCTTTAATAATCAAAATATTTTAAATTGAACATTTAATAACTAATCCTGATAGAAAATATCATGAAGATACTATGTCCGCTTATTACTGATCTACTAACCTACGAATTTTTGTCCAAAAAATGTACAACTTCTTAGCTCTAAACGTTCTCAGCAGTCTTAGTATTTGAAAATATTTTAATGAGATACTAAATCCCAGTAAATAAGATACAATTTTAAAACAAGTTTGTTCTCAACCGGCACGATAACTTACAAAATCGACCATGGCACTTGCGCTCTTCCAAATTACTTTAGAAATATCAATTATTTTTTCATAATAAGCAATCACTTTCAATTCTTGTAAGAAATAATATTGTGAGATCCTTAAAATAAATTCCTACAACAGAAAAATTCTTTAATAATCAAAATATTTAAAATTGAACATTTAATAATTAATCCTAATATAAAATATGATGTAGATACTATGTCCGCATATTCCTGATCTACTAACCTACGAATTTTTGTCCAAAAAATGTACAACTCCTTAGCTCTAAACGTTCTCAGCAGTCTTAGTATTTGAAAATATTTTAATGAGATACTAAATCCCAGTAAATAAGATACAATTTTTAAACAAGTTTGTTGTCAACCGACACGATAACTTGAAAAATCGATCATGGCACTTGCGCTCTTCCAAATTACTTTAGAAATATCAATTATTTTTCCATAATAAGCAATCACTTTCAATACTTAACCTAAACTCATTCATTTAAAATCAACAATAGTTCACATCTACAATAATAAGATAAATCAAATATATACATTTTTTTGCAGAAAATAAATAAATCAATTCAATGTTGTTGTTATATGGAGATGTATTACTTCCGTAGAGTGCATTTCATCTCATTAGGTGGAGCATCAACTCATCTAGTGTGGGGTACAAGACCGATCTGTGTTAAGTTTAAAACACATTTCATGTATCATCATATAAGACTTTAGAAGGAGCACATAGCTCATTCGAATAAATAATCGTGGGTACTAGACCCATTCATAATCATCTGAAACATATACAATGAAAATAATTCATTTCTTTACAATCATCTTGATAAAGTCATATTTAAAATAGAATATTTTTTTAATATACAATAACAACAATCATTTAAGAACACATAATAAAACAATCTTTCATAGGGGACTTTGAATCGTTACAACTGATTTGCCTTGCCATTTCTCGAAGTATCTAGCCTCCAATTCTTTGGACTCAAAAAGGGAAATTTTTTTAATGGTTTTATAGATGGTGAGACAAGGGTTTTTATTAGGTGACTACTTTTGGAGATGATTTAGAGGTATGTGTTTTTGGTATGTAGTCTTACTGAGTTTGTTCTGAGTCATCAAATTCAATAGCGTGAATGGTGTCTTCTTGTGGAGATTTCATGGAGGAGTGAACTCCAGATATGATTCGAGATGAACGTATTATATGGGCTGATGAGGACGTTTTTGACGATGATGACATTTTGGGTTTGAGATGAGGAGCAGAGGTAATGATAGGAAGAATGGTCGTGTACAATGGAGAATGTTATCGGGTTCGGGTTGAAAGATCTCTTGAGAATGTTCTTCCTCTTGGGATTTATACTCATCACTTGAGTAATCTTAGCAATATCTATGTTTTTGCGCTTTGATGAGAGATTTATTTGAGCCATTGCTTTTAGATTTTTGTATGGTGATTTTTACAAGAGTTTAGAATGGGATTGGAATTTGAAAGATGAGGTTTGATATATGTAACCATTAGAGGAAGAGGAAGGAGTAGGTAATCATGATGTGCTAGGCTAATGAAGAGGTGACCATTTGCAAGCTCATATGTAGAAAGGCTGAAAGTCAGCTGCAGGAAACGCGCAAGTAGGAAGGAGCAGTTACCAAGATGACTTTTGGGTTTTCCACAGAGGAGGATGAAGCTTATCTGAGTTGATCATCCTTTGAATTTTAGAGGAGGATGTTATTTTAATCTGGAAATGACTTTAAGTCATAGGGAGTATGAGTTTTGACCAAGAAGTATAACACAATAAACAATTAATTTAATTTTGACCTTTTGATGATTGAGAGGTTTTTCCAAATATTTTTGAAATGACCCTCTTGGAGAGGTTTGGTGAAAATACCAGCTAATTGATTTTCAGTTTCTGTAAAAATTAATTAATATCTCCCTTTTCAACATGATCTCGTATGAAATGATGTTTAATTTCAATATACTTAGATATAGAATGCTATATGGGAATTTTTGAAATATTAATAGCACTAATATTATCACAAAGGATGTGTATTTTAGTGTACCTTAGTGAATAGTCTTCAAGTTGATTTTTTACCCATTGCATTTGAGAACAATATTGTGCAATAGAGACATATTCAGCCTTTGTAGTTGATAGGGCAACAGTGCTTTGTTTCTTGCATGACCAACTTATGAGAGATTTACCAAGAAATTTACAAGCTCCACTTGTACTCTTTCTTTCCACTTTGACTCTTGCATAGTTAGCATCACAATATGCTATAAGATCAATATTTTGACAATTTTTTTACCACAGACCCAGATCTGTTGAGCCAGCAAAATATTTGAGGATTCTTTTTACAGTCATGAGGTGTGATTCTTTTAGTGAGAATTGAAATCTGGCACACATACCAACTGCAAATACTATGTCAAGTCTGCTAGCTATTAAGTATAGTAAAGATCCAATCATTCCTATGTACTCCTTTTCATAAATGAGAGCTCCTTCATCATCTTTGTGTAACATTGAGGATATATGCATAGGAGTATCCTTAATTTTTGCTTAACTCGTGTTGTATTTTCTAAGAAGACCTTTGGTGTATTTTTCTTGAGAAATGATGATGCCGATTTTTAATTGTTTAATTTGTAATCTAAAGAAATGTTGTAGCTCTCCCATCATGCTCATTTTAAATTCGCTTTGCATGAGGTTAGAGAAATCTTCACACATTCTTTCATTCATAGAGCTAAAGATTATATCATCAACATATATTTGAATAATTAGTAAATCCTCTTTAAGAGTTTTCTTGAAGAGCGTTGTATCGATCTGTCCTATTGAGAAGCCATTGACTTTTAGAAAATAACTCAATCTCTCATACCAAGCTTGAGGAGCTTGCTTTAATATGTAAAGAGCTTTTGAGAGTTTGAGCACATGGTTAGGTTTCTATTTGTTCACAAAGCTAGGAGGAACATATACCTACTTATTTAAGAAACCATTCAAAAAGGCACTTTTAACATCCATTCAGAAGAGTTTGATACCTTTTTGAGTGGCATAGGCCATAAGTATTTTGATAGCTTCAAGTCTAGCAATAGGATCAAATGTTTCATCATAATCAATTCCCTCTTGTTGGTTGTAACATTATGCCATTAGTCTTGCTTTATTTCTGATGACTTCTCCATCCCCATTTAATTTATTTATGAAGATCCATTTAGTTCCAATGATGAATTTTTCTAGAGGATTGGGCACTAGATCCCATACTTTGTTTTTTTTCTTTTCAAATTGTGACAATTCCCCCTTCATAGTGTCAACTCATGATTTATGACTTATTTCATGATAAACCGTTTTAGGTTCAACTTGAGATATCATGGCCATGATGTTAAGATTTCTGTTTAATGATTGCCTAGTCCTGACTCCATCCTTGGTATTTCCAATGAATAGGCCAGGAGAATGATAAGCTACTATCTTCCATTCTCTTGGAGGTTGTTGAGAGGTTGATTCTGAATTGTCCTGTTCATTTGGATCATGTGCTCTAGAAGATAAATGTCCATCTTCTCCATACTTACCCATATTCTCTAAACACAAGTCATCAAACGCATCAAAACTAACATGCATGGGTTCCTCCACATTTTGAGTCATAAGGTTATATATTCTATAACTTTTTGACGCTGTGGAGTATCCTAAAAAGATACCTTTATCAGATTTTGGATCAAACTTTTCCAAATTTTCTTTATGTTTTGGATGTAACAATAACATCCAAATATATGAAAATATGAGGTAGTTGGTTTTCTGCCTTTCCATACTTCGTATAGAGTTTTGTTCAAAATGTTCCTGATGAATACTCGGTTTGGAACATAACAGATTGTGTTGGTAGCTTCAGGCCAAAAATATTTTTAGATGTTGGCTTCATTCAAAAATTTTTTAGCCATTTCTTGTAGAGTTCTATTTTTTCTTTCAAAAACTTCATTTTGTTGAGGGGTTATTTGATAGGAAAAATTGTGGGATATCCTATTTTCATCAGAAAGATTTTTGAAAGATTCATTTTCAAATTCTCCTCTGTGGTCACTTCTCACAGAGATAATGTTTGTTCCTTTTTCATTTTGAATCTTTTTAAAAAATTATGAAATGCTTTAAAGGCTTCATCTTTATGTTTTAAAAATAGAACTCAAGTAAATCATGAGAAATCATGAACAATTACAAATACATATATTTTTCCACTAAGACTTGGAGTTTTGATAGGACCAAAGAGGTCAATATGAAGAACTTCGAGAGGATGATTTGTTGAGACAATATTGTTTGATTTAAAACTATTTTTAACTATTTTTTCTTTGATACAAGCTTCACATATTTTGTCTTTCTCAAAATTAATTTTTCGAAGACCTTTCACCAATTCTAATTTTGATAATTTAGAAATAGTGTTTAAGCTTGTATGATCAGCTCGTTTGTGCCAAATTCATTTATCCTTTTCAATAGACATAAAACGTGATTCAATAGGCAAATCATCTGGATATAATTCGTACAAATTCTTTTTTCTAATTCAAGAGAAAAAAAACTTTTCTGGAGGATGAGCGTTTGACCTCGCATAGAGTGGGTTTAAAAATTACTTCAAATCCACTATCACAGAGTTGGCTAATACTTAACAAGTTATGTTTTAAACCATCCACATATTGAACATTTTCTATCTTGGCAGAATAATTTTTTCGAATAATATATGTTTCGTGCTTTATCATTATTTCCAAAAGCGAATGATCCTCCATCCTTTATTACGAAGGAAATAAAACAATATTAATCACCTATCATATGTCTTGAGCATCCATTGTCCAAGAACCAAGGTTTTCTTTTGTTGATCAAATGATGTACCTGTGTCAGAGTTTAAAAGTAACTTAAGTACCCATATAGAATTGAGTCTTTGGTGGTTAGTTTTTCCTTTAGTAAGGATTTTATTTTTGTGATAGCAAGTAGACTCATTGTGTCCATTCTTACCACAAAATGAGCACCCCCTTTTGATATTGTCAGTTATTTTCTTGACATGACAATTTTTGATGATGTGCGCAGGTTTTTTTGCAAAACATACATTTTAGTCTATCCTCTTGTTATTGAGGTAGAAAGAAGTTTTCGTATAATTTTTGTTTTTGGGAACTTTTAAAGCCAATGTCCGCTTTGTCAAAGATTCTAGTTATTCAAGTTTTATTTTTAAACTCCTATTTTCTGTCTCCTATTCTGGAGGATGAATTTTGACATTCTTTTTGTTTAGAAGTTTTTGTTGCTCATATATTTTTCTATTAGATAGCTACAATACCAGGATGATTTTTTTCAAATTTAATATTCTTATCTTGAAGTTCTTCATTGAGTTTCTTTATCTCATAAAGTTGATTTTTAAGAAAACCACATTTATGAGATAGTGTGTTTGAGTCATTCAATTCTATTTCTAGTTTTTCACATGTAGGACAAGGTTCTGATATGATTACCTCTTTAGTATCTGAATTTTCCATTACACAGAGATTTTCTTCTTCCTTTTCGTGTTCAAAGGATGAACCACCACTATCGTCCCATGTAGCCATCATAAATTTATTTTTGTAGGGAAACCTTCAGTTTTGTATTGTCCTACCTTGTTGCATCCAAAATACGTTATCTGGCTTTTATCAGATTTTTCCTTTTGATATGGTTTTTTTTTATCATATCCTATTCTATTAATCATCCTCTAAATCCTGTTAGAAATCAGAGCGAGTTCATCATCTTCCTTGGACAGAGGACATTCAACTTTTTTTGCTATTGTGACTTCTTCAGCTTGCTTGGAGTATGGATTTTCAGTTTGATTTGTCTTAAGGAAACCATTTTTCCCTTATTACATGGTTTATCTGAGAGTAGAAATGGTTCATGTGCACAAAGTGTTCCGACAACGTCTTCTAATTTCATGGTGGTCTAGTCTCTTGCTTGTGTAATGGCTATCACCATTGGTCTCCATTCTCTTGGTAGACTTCTTATAATTTTTCTTATCCTCTCTTGGACAAAGTACTCTTTTCCAAGAGATTGCATGTTGGTTAGTATAATTGTTTTTCTTGAGAACAATTCGTAAGAAAAGACATGTAAACTCGTACCATTTTCTAGCCACCTCAATCTCTGTGAAATTGATATGGGGTCTATATCAAACTTTGACTTTATGTGATTTTTTAACCATGTTATAAAACTTCGATTGTGCTCTCGAGTTATCCAATTTTGATTTCTATTCATGTTCAAACTAGATAACTGAACCATGTGTATTGTAGCATACGGTTAAACCTCATCAACATTGTGCATAACATACAATTGTGCCTGCTCCCATTCTTTCCTTAATATAGTCATTAGTCTCCTGATATTCTTCCCGAATGAAGAGATGAACAGTAAGGTGGACAGATATTCAGTACAAAATTCAACAACTTCATCGACAATATACCGTTCAGCAATACAACCTTTTGGTCGACTTCTACTTTTTACGGACTCTTTTACTATTTTCATATATCGTTCTATCGGATACATCCATCTTATATAAGCTGGCCCACAAAGTTATGTCTCCTTAACGAGATGAACAGTAAGGTGAACCATTATATCAAAAAACGAGGGTGGGAAATACATTTCAAGCTCACACGAAGTAACAACAATTTCCCTCTACAATGTCGGTCATTTCTGAGGATTGATCACTTTACTACAAATTTCCCTAAAGAAGAAACATAAACTAGTTATGGCTCGTCGAATTTTTTTAGGTAAAACGGAACGCATGGCTATTGGTAGCAAATGCTCCATTAGAATGTGAGAGTCATGGTTCTTCAAACCTTTTAACTTGAGGTCTTTCATACAAACTAAATTTTTAATGTCTGAAGCGTATCCTTCTAGAACTTTAACTTCATGTAGAAATTTACATAAAACAATTTTTTCATTTCTAGATAGAGTATGAGCGGTTGGAGGTAGATGTATGCGATTTCCTTTCTTTATGGGACCCAATTCATTTCTTATTTGCATATTGACAAAGTCCAATCTTGCATTGATGCCATGTTTAGACTTTCCTGGAACATTGAGTAATGTACCAATAACACTATCAAATACATTTTTTTCAATATGCATCACTTCTAGAAAATGTCTTATATACAATGACTTTCAATATGGCAATTCAAAGCAAATTGACTTTTTCTTCCATCCAGTTTTGACTAGCTCTCCTACAAAAGGTTTGCCAAATTTATAGGTCAAACCTTGTACTTTTTCTAGTATTTGATATCCAATCAGTGCTAAAGGAGCTTTACCTTCCTTTGATTTTCCATTGAATGCATTTCTCCACCCACGATACTGATGTCTATAAGGTAAAAATCCACTATGTCCAAGAAATAAATTCTTCTTACAATGTTTCAACCGCATCCAATTTGTACTCTCTTCACATATAGGACATGCACACTGACCTTTAATGCTATATCCTGATAAATTACCATATGTTGGAAAATCATTAATTGTGCCAAACAACATAGCCCTCAAATTGAAACATTCTTTCTTATACCCATCATAATCTTCCACATCTGTCTCCCACATAATTTTTAAATCTTCAATTAAAGGAGTTAAGTATACGTCGATATCATTTCCCGATTGTTTGGGTCCAGAAATTAACAGAAACAACATCATAAACTTACGCTTCATACATAACCATGGAGGTAGGTTATTAATCAACAAAATCACAGGACACGTTTTGTGTGAGATGCTTTGAAGATCATGTGGATTTATTTCATCAGTAGAAAGTGCAATTCGTAGATTTCTTGACTCTATCTCGAACTCAGGATACTCGTGATCAATTTTCGCCCATTGTAGAGAATTTGCAGGGTGTCGAAACACGACTTTTGCTGGAGTAGATTCTTTCTTCTTATATCGAGAGATATTGCATTTCGGACACGCCTTTAGTAATTCATATTCGTTTCAAAATAAAATGCAATCGTTAGGACACACATGAATCCTTTCGTAACACATGCCAATAGAGCACAAAATTCGTTTAGCCTCGTAGGTTCGATTGGGAATTGTTCGATTGGTTAATAATTATGTGAACCTTTTATGAGACCATCCCGAAGATCTTCTTCAACTGCTTTTGCAATCTCCTCAACTCGGTCTGACTCTTATGTATCTGTGTCAAAATTAGTTGAAGCATATGTCGAACAATTCTTATGTTTCCTTTTTTTTTTCTCACCGTGTCTTATCCAACATGTTTAGCTTTGATCAATTCCATTCCATAATAAATGTCCTTCCAATTCATCTTCTCTTATGTGTTTTCCAAACAACATTTTAAACAAGGACGAACGACTCTATTTGGATCTTTTGCATTCTTCACTACAAACTCAACAAACTCCTTCACTCCATTTTCATACTCTTTTGACAATCGATTGTAGACAACCATTTCCGGTCCATATTATATTACCTATATAAATGCAGTTACAAAAATAATAAGCTACTGATAACATTATACCAGTATATTGTACACATGTCTAATATTTGAAAATGGAAACCAACGTCCATGTGTGATTTCAAAACAGAATAGATCAACAAATTTCAAAAAAGAAAAGATTTCATATGATTTATTATGTAACAATTTATTAGTTTTCATGACAACAACAAATTAATAAATACAGTACATGAGACAACGTATCAAATTTTTTATAAAGGAGGAGCAGTAGATGGCCGCACAATAGGTCCTTTAATTATGTGAAAGCGCAAGGCTTTTACAACGCTTGTAAAAAAAGTGCTCAAATAGGTCATTTAATTATTTGAATGTTCAAGTCTTTTATAGCGCTTGTAAAAAGAGCGCCCTAATAGGTCATTTAATTATTTGAAAGCGCAAGTCTTTTACAGCGCTTCTCCAAAAAACGCTGTAAAAGCTATGTAACATCAGTTGGGAGCGCTATATTTCACAGCGCTTGTTTTTAAAGCGCTCCAAAAGCGCTATAAAACATTATGTGAGGGCGCTTCATTTTACAGCGCTTGTGTACAAGCACTGTAAAAGCCTTGTAAACATTATGTTCAAGCGCTATATGACTTTATAACAACGTTTTTTCTACAGCGGTTGTCAGAAAAGCGTTTTTATATCCTGCGTTATTTTTAAAATATATTTACAATAATGCTTGTATTTAATAAGCGCTGTAAAAAGTGCGCTATAAAATGTCATTTTTGGCGTAGTGAGTTAAAACCTGCAGTCATATCCAAACTGATCCGATAGCTATCAAGTATATATTAATATATTCTCTTCACTCAATAATAAAATGAATATCAAAGTCTAACAAAAATAAAATAAAATAAAATAAAGGGACAAATTGTTAGGTAAGGTTTCCAAACGGCTAACCAATTTTTTAACTACGATCATTAGCTACAAACAAATCATTCAAACTTTAGGTTGCTTTAGGTATACGTCGTTAGCAACTTTGCTGCACTTAATTTGCCAGTTCAATTCCATTCATGCTAATTTTGAAATTTAACCAATTAACATTAAGTTACATGCAGTTGGCAATAGAATTTCCTGAAAATGGCGTACGGCCTTCTATCCTACTTTGATTTAATACAAAAAGCAACAATATTACAAATGTTCATGTTTTAAAGATAAATATATAGGAAATAACTTTTCAGCACTATGTGTTCTTTGTCCTTTCCGAGGTTCTTTTTCTCTTTAAAAGAAAAAAATAATAATCAAAGGTTGTTTTTTAACTGAGTGTGTCTTGATCCAATACAAAATTCCAGCTTAAGGTATAGTGAAAAAAGGTTCAAAGTTCAATAACTATGAGTATTTCAGTACAATAGCTTCTTATAAAAATTAACATCAGCCTCTATTTCTTAACTTTTTCATAAACGTTTATTTAAATTTTGAAAAATGCCCGTAAGGTCGTAAAGAATATTCTCCACAAATTTACTCCAACTAAGAAGCTCCCATAGATTATAAGCAAATTTAAACTACACATAATTTTATAAAAGAATCAACAAAAAGAAATAGCAAATAAGATCAACCTTAAAAAGTTCAAATGTATTGCAAAGAACCCATTCTGAAATCATAGCAGAATAAAAACCAATGCTATTGATTACACAAATACAGAGAAAAAAAAATCAGCAAGCATCAATACAAATATAGAGAAAAAACACAACACGCATGCATGAATACAAAGCTTAAGCAATTATCAATTTCTAACTTTAAAAATGTAGAGATAAACAAAGCCAAATTATACAAAATTTCAAAAAATACACCGAAACAATCAAAAGTAGAGTACCAATCTTTGTAAAAATAAAATGCATGAACTCGAATTTTTAACACATAACTAGCTTTTTATTTCAAAGGTTTTGAATGGTAAAAGCATGAACTTGTCTCAAAGTGGTATCAGATAAGAAAAAGAATCACTACAAAGAAAATATTTGTATACCTACGAAAAAATTACCCACGGATGTTAGTCCATGAGTAAGTTATTATTTTTCTACGTAAAAACCTTGTGTATTGCTTAAAAAATATTTTTTTTTTAATTTCGACGATTATTCCGTAGGTAACATTAAAAAAGTTCGTGGGTAAAGAAAAAAAAATGTGCAACCCATTTAAATTTTGCGAGATTTATTCGTGTTATTTTTACTATAACGTCGCCGTAGGTAATTTATTTTAATCCATAGATAATATCCTTATTTTTAGAAAATTTTTGTGTTGAGTTTTATAAAACAAGGTTTATGTGAAAACCCAAAATCTATTCATTCTCAAACACCAAAAAGAACTCATTCATTCAAAACTACAACCTAGACAACCATAAACCCTTCTTTTCTTCTTCCAACCTCCTCTAGATTGCAACTCCCTCCATCGAATCCGACCACTCTAGATGCCGCCTTGTCGATGGTTCTCTCTCAAGGGTAAGTTATCTTCCTTTTTTATCGTTCTTAAACTTCATTTGGTCTCGAGTCTCTTCTAGTGCTCAAAGAAGTCATTCGGTTCAGTGAGTTTCGCCTGGTCCGTTCAGTTAGTTTCATGGTCGCCCTCACCGAAGGACAATATTGACCCATTTGGTGGCTTGCGCGGTCACCCTCACTAAACTCACTTGAATCTGAACTACGATTCATATCGAGTCTTACCGAAATCGTATTTCCTTTTTATGCCATATGCGCTTAGACTTTCTTTACTATTATCTAAAAAAGACTCAATTTTTATTTAATACCCTAACCATTTTCCTTAAAATCCGAAATTATTCATCTTCTTTATATTTGTTTCTTTGTTTTTCTTACATAATATTGTAGTTAATATTGTTGTAGTGAATGTTATACAATTTATTCATGTTCCTGGTGGTTTGGTTGTTGATTTAATTTGGTTGTTGATTTAATTTGTCATTAAAATCATTTACTTTCTTTCTTACAAGTCATTGTTCTTGTTGCCTTTACTAGATTAGACGCCTTTTGTGCTCTTCAAGACATGTGGCAATTGAAACATTTGTTAAGCATAGTGCATCTGATAAGGATCTCCAACAGGTATGCCTTTATCATATTTGGTTTATTTAATGTATACTCTTTTGCATGGATATTAGATCTTTTCGTTTATTATATGGTCTCCTCTCTAATGAACGTAAATTGAAAGATGGACTTGTAAGTATTGAAGAACAAATGGCTATATATTTACACATGAGTTGATTATTTAGTATTAGTTTAGTTATTGATTTGATTTTTGTAGAAGGAGTTAGACACATGATAATTGGCTACTAATTTGATTTATAGTTTATTGATGGAAAATATGACTTCTGTTTGCTAAAATATATGTATATGATAGTCTCTACAAATTCACAAGATTGCTAACCAGTTTAACAAAAAACAATTTTAATAAACAAAAGATCAATCACGGTCCCAAGGAATTATTTCTAAGCGAAGGTTCACAATTACATGTATTGTCTAATTACTAATGCAGCATATACAATAATTGTTCAACAGATTAATCAAGATACAAGCATGCAAATTCAACCATTCAAGTAATATCAACCAAATCAGAATTTTGCTATCACATGCATTCAAGATTAATCAAACAAACAATATAGAGATAAAAGAGAAGGGATAAGAGGATGATATACAAAGATTTATACTGGTTCGGTCGTTTGTAAGACAACCTACATCCAGTCCCGAAATAAACTTGATTTCAGCCTTTCTTTCAATAGAATCTTCTAGAGTTGTTTTTACAGATTGTCCAACTCTCACGGCCTATCTATCCAAAAACTAAACTCTCTTGCTTCTATTGCTCACCACTGTATCCCTCAAGTCACTCAGCAGACTCTCCCAAGATCACAGTGAAACTTCTTCTTGAAGAGCCCTCTCAACAAAGAAGATAGTTACCAGTTTCAATACTGGATTTTTTCAAGACTTTCTTTACAAAATGTGGTTTACAGAGATTACACAAGATCAATGATCGACAGTAAATGCGACTCAATCAATCTATGAAATGCACACAATGAGTATTTGCCAAGATAGTGTTTGGTGTGATTTCAAGCCTTTTTCTCCAAGTACTTTTTCAGAATCTCTGGGTTATGAAAAAGTGTATTCAAAGTTGTACAAAAGGTTTTCAAAGGTTTTTCTTGAATCTTGAAAACATATGAATGAATCGATTTGCCAATCGATTCTTTTAATGCACAAATCGGAAAACAGAAGTAAGTTCATATCAGCATCGATTGAGCAATCGATTTGAGATGTTTTGTTCAAACAACGAGATCAAAACAATCGATTACGCAGTCGACTGATATTCAATCATAATCGATTTGGCAATTGGTCTATAGGTAAAACACTTTACTCCAATCGATTGGACTGATCACAGTGACTCCAGTATTTTTGCACTAATCGATTCGTCAATCGATTTGCTTTGTCACAGTGATTCAGATGTTTTATTCCAATCAATTTACCAGTCGATTTGAATTGTTACAGTGACTTAGCTATTCAGAAAACATTGATTTGCCAATCGACTAGGAACTTGGTTTCTGATATGTGAATAAACATTTCAATATTCCAATCGATTAGTATATATCTTGCTAGTCAAGAAACAAAAATCAATTGATGTCTCAATCGATTTGATTGATCACATAGGTACAGACTTATAAAAAGCTTTTACCCAATCGATTTGGCTTAGAAAATGGTTGTCTCTGTGACTTTCTAAATCGATTATCAATTGATGTCCCAATCGATTGTCCAAATTGATTAGTTCTTTACAGAGGTCAAGTCTGATGAAAAAGAATACTCGAAATCAATTTGTCAATCGATTTGCAAGGTTTTTAGCTTGCCCCTGTAAGTCAAAAAACCATTTCCCAATTAATGCATGAATCGATTGTCCAATCGATTGAGTTACACCCAGAGTTCAGATTTCACTAAGGTCCTTTAAAGAATCGATTTATCAATCGATTTTCTTAGTGACAACTCCAATTATGAGTCAATTAATCGATTGCCCAATGGATGTATCAATGGATTAGCTAATCGATTTGGTTACTTAGTTCAATTTAAAAATCATTTTAACTTGGCAATTGCTTATGCATGAAATCATATTTGACAAGTCTAATGACTAATTTATACAACCACTAATGACACTTAAGCAGAGTTGCGTCTTTGTCCAGCACATTTCCACTATATGCTTGATTCCTTGTGTTCCAAGCTTGTGTCCAAATGTATAATGTTTGTGTGTTTCTTCCTGAAATGCAACTCTTTTCAAACTGTTAGTTTTATCAAAAATTGCATGAACCTTGTGTGTTTGTTAATTATGTCAAAACCATAATCAGGGGGACTTATGTCCAACAATCTACCCCTTTTTGCATAAGTAACAAACATACAAGTTTAACTTGAGTTTAACATTTCAAGGTATAAAAAAATAATTACAGTTATTTAAAAGCTCCCCCTGAGTTTTTGCATGCATGATTCATTTAAGTTGCAACAGCATAAAACACATGCAAAGCATCAGAGTAATAGAGTATTATGATTACTATCAGAATATCAAAGCTATACACGTTTTCACTTCAGTAACATAGTATCAGAGCTATAACCAGTATTAGCAGCAACCAAATCTATAACAGTTATTAGCAGTGATATTGGCATGTGATTAGTAATGATGTTAGCACATACAAGGCAAAAACTGATTTTAGAACTAACACATGCAGGTAAAAAGAATAGTATCAGAGCAGAAATGAATGTTAATAGAACTGCTAGTATATATCAATTGGTATTGAAGTAGAAATCATAATAGAGTTCAATTAAATTTGTTATCTCATGATGGTATCAGAATGTATTAGAATTAGCAAATTAGCATCATAATAGTACATGAAACACAGGAAAACACAAGTTTAAATTCGTACATTTTCTCCCCCTTTGTTACAGAATGCAAAAAGGCAGATAGTAAGAGAGAAAAGTGAAAATAATATTCATTTAAACTGAGTAATACAATGCAATACCAAAACATTTACAAAACAACAAAGAACCTAAACTCCTAATCACCTAAATTGGGTTGTTCCTCATTATTAGCTAAGGGAGAGGTAGAGACCGTTGTTCCTCATTATTAGCTAAGAGAGAGGTAGAGACCGTTGTCGGCCTATATCAGCAATATCGTTGAATGATAGTTTAAGCCTGAGATGATCTTGGATTGCAGCGACGTCTTGTGCAACTGCTTGTAGATTCTCCTGGAGCTTGCTCAGAGCTGCTTCCATTCTTGCATTGGCAGCTTCCACTCTAGCATTGTGAGCTGTTTGAGCTTCCACAAATTCCAACAGCTTAGCTAAGAGCTCAGTATTGGCTGCAACATGCTCAACTCATTCCGCAGTTGGCTGAGCTGGTTCAGCAGTTGGCAGCGATCTAATCCAGATACCATGCACCCTCTTCAATTGCATCTGATTGACAATTGCTTCTCGAAAAGAGAGGGTGGTCTTCAAAGATTCTTCATTGACTGTAGACACTTTGAAATGTCTCAGAATCTTAGATATCAATTGGGGGTAGGGAAGCACCAACTTACCCTGTGCAGCTTCCATCATCTGCTTAAGCACAATCCATGTCCAGCTCATCTTGACCTCCTTGGACAAACCCCACAACAGAATTAAGGCATACATCAGCATCCTTTGCTGAACCTTCATCTGACCTATTGGTAGTGAAATGGATTCCATAAACCCTTCGATCATCAGGTCTTGCACGGATGTGTACCTATCCAGTGAGGTTTCCCAGCCTTCATCACCCGACTCAGCTTCAGAGCTTTCGTCAATTGAATTTCCATGATATGGCAGTCCCGATAGTTTTGAGAAATCGTTGAAAGTCATGGAAATCCGCTTTCCATTAACTTTGGCCTTGAAACCGTTGTCAGTGAGCTTGAATGTAGAATAGAATGAGCGAACCAGGTGTGGATAAGTATCTAATGAGCAGGAAAGAAAGCCTTCTAATCCATGATTCCTAAGATGGTCTTGAAAAGTGAAACCATTGGAGTCGAAGTACGCAAAATCCAACGTGCGTTCTTCGTGGATTTTCCTTTTAAGAAACGCAGCTGGTAGCTCAACAACTTCAGTCTATTTCTCTTTTGGAGGTGGAGCTTTCTTGGGCTGAGGGGAAGGAAGAGGTTTCTTCTTTTTCAGAGCGGTTTCCTTCATGGCATCATCCATTAGCTTTTCAGTGGGGGGTCTTTCCTTTTCTTAGACTTGCCTTGGTCTACTGCAATTGCCTTGCCTTTGTCTTTGGCAAGTATTTTATGTGTGGGAATGGGAACTCGTTTAGATGGTGGTGGGAATGGGAACTCATTTAGATGGTGGTGGGAATGGGAACTCGTGTTGCCTAATTTGACAAATTAGACACTGTGCATCATCAATCGATTGTGCAATCGATTTCATAAAGCACATTTCCTGTTAACCCACAGGATAATCGATTTTCCAATCGATTTGTCATATGTATCAGATTTCATTCTGATCAACTATTCCTAGTTACATCCTAATGGGAAGGAAGCTTTCTTTGGGTAAAGCATTGGTAAATATGTCAACCAACTGATCAGCTGTATTGACATATTCAAGCTTTATGTTCCCATTTTGAAATTGGTCCCTTATGAAGTGATGCCTTATCTCTATGTGCTTAGTCCTAGAATGCATGACAGGGTTCTTGGTAATACAAATTGCACTTGTATTATCACACATAATTGGTACTATCCCTAAGTCAACACCAAAATCGCAGAGGTGCTGTTTCATCCAGAGGATTTGTGCACAACAGCTTCCAGCTGCAATGTACTCAGCCTCAGTAGTTGATAATGCAATGCTAGTTTGTTTATTGCTATACCAAGACACAAGGGAGTTTCCTAGCAAATGACAAGTACCTGAGGTACTTTTCCTGTCTAGTTTGCATCCTGCAAAATCAGAGTCCGAGAATCCAACTAGAGTACAAGTAGATCCCTTACGATACCACAAACCTAGGTTTCTAGTTCCTATGAGATATCTAAATATTCTCTTCACTGCACTAAGGTGGGATTCTTTTGGATTGGATTGGAATCTAGCACACATACAGACACTAAACATTATGTCAGGTCTGCTTGCTGTAAGATAGAGTAAGGATCCTATCATACCTCTAAACCTTGTTACATCTACATGTTTACCTTTCTCATCTCTATCTAAGTGGCATGCTTGGCTCATGGGAGTATCAATGGACTTAAAGTTCTCAACAGTGAATTTGTTTATCAAATCATTACAGTATTTAGTTTGACTAATGAAAATGCCATGCTTGCTTTGGTTAATTTGAAATCCCAAGAAGTAAGATAGCTCTCCCATCATTGATATTTCAAATTTCCCTTTCATTATGTTTTCAAAATCTTTGCACAGTTTGTTGTTAGTTGATCCAAAGATTATGTCATCAACATAAACTTGGACCAACAAGATGTCATTTCCATTTGTCTTTATGAAAAGTGTCTTGTCAACATTTTCTCTTAAAAAGTTTTGTTGAATGAGGAAAGTGTTGAGCTTCTCATACCAAGCTCTTGGAGCCTGTTTCAACCCATAGAGGGCTTTTGTTAGCTTATAGACATGATTAGGAAAATCAGGATTTTCAAAACCAAGTGTTTGGCTAACAAAAACTTCCTCTTGGATATCACCATTGAGAAAGGCACTTTTCACATCCATTTGATAAAGTTTGAAGTCCATTATACAAGTATAAGCTAGCAGGATTCTAATGGCTTCTAGTCTAGCTACAGGGGCATAGGTTTCATCATAGTCTATTCCTTCTTCTTGGTTATATCCCTTGGCAACTAGCCTAGCTTTGTTCCTAGTTATGACCCCATTTTCATCCATCTTGTTCCTAAACACCCATTTGGTTCCTATGATGTGTTTGTCAGCTGGTTTGGGAACAAGGATCCACACTTTGTTTCTCTAAAACTGATTTAGCTCCTCTTGCATAGCAATGATCCACTCATTATCTAATAGAGCTTCCTTTATGTTTTTGGGTTCTATTTGGGAAACAAAGGTTGTATAGTTACAGAATTGTCTAAGGTTCTTCCTAGTTCCAACTCCTTTTGAGATGTCTCCTATAATGTTATCTATAGGATGTTTCTGTTGAACTTCCTTTCCCTAGGTAGGTCATCTTCTCTAATAGGTTTAACACAGTCAAGGTTAGTTGGAGGTTCAGGTTCATTTGGTTCTAATTGATCAGAATCTACAATTTCCTCATGAGAATTATCAACTATAGGGGGAGTGTTGTTCAAGTTTTCAGAAAACATTTCATCAAATTTTACATGAACAGATTCCTCTATAGTTTTAGTTCTTTTATTGTAGATCCTATAGGCCTTACTAGTTTGGGAATACCCCAGCTTTAGGATCAAACTTTCCTAGACGTTCTTTGCCATTGTTTAGAACAAAGCATTTGCATCCAAAGACTCTAAAGTATGAGATATTTGGTTTTCTACCCTTGTATAACTCATATGGAGTTTTTCTTAGTATTGGCCTAATCAGAACTCTATTGACTACATGTGTGGCAGTGTTGATAGCATCAGCCCAGACATACTTAGGAAGGTTTGAGTCTTTGATCATAGTTCTAACTAACTCTTCTAAAGACCTATTCTTCCTTTCTACAACTCCATTTTGTTGAGGAGTTCTAGGGGCTGAGTATAAATGTTGAATGTCATTCTGTTCACAATAGATTTTAAAAGAATCATTTTGGAATTCACCTCTATGATCACTTTTAATTGAGACAATTTTCTGATTATTCTCATTTTGTACAAAAGCAGCAAATGTTTTGAAAATGGAGAATGCCTCACTCTTGTGAGTTAGAAAATAAGTCCAGGTGAACCTAGAATAGTCATCTATCAACACATACCCATAAAGATTTCCTCCAAATCTCTTCACTTGGGATGGACCAAAAAGATCCATGTGTATCAACTGTAAAACCTTAGTGGTTTTAACTAAATCTATTGGGGGAAAAGAAGACTTAACTAGTTTGCTTCTCTCACAGGAGTCACACAACCTATCCTTAGTAAACTTCCTGTTTGGGAGTCCTATAACTAACTGCTTACTAACTAGCTTATCCAAGTGATCTATATGAATATGAGCAACCCTTTTGTGCCACAACCAGTTCTCATCAGCATTGGATAATAAACAACATATAGTATTAGCAGGTAAGGCATTAAAATCCAGCATATAAATGTTATTGATTCTATCACCTACCAGTTTCATACCTTTATCCTCCTTATGCTCAATTATACAAGATTGAGAAGTGAAGTGTACGTGAAATCCTTTGTCACATAACTGGCTTATACTCAGCAAGTTATGTTTAAGCCCTTCTACGTATAAGACATTTTTGATTATTGCAGTTGACTCATTACCTATATCTCCAATACCACAGATCTTACCTTTATTATTATCACCATATTTGACATTGACACCATCCTTTAAGCTTAGAGACAAAAACTTGGATTTGTCTCCTGTCATATGCTTGGAGCACCCACTATCTAAATACCATAAGTGAGTCTTGGATGCCAAGCATACCTGCAAAATGGAATTAGTGTTTGGATTTAGGTACCCAATTTAAATTGGGTCCTGGGAGGTTAGTTTCAAATCCAGATTTCTTCACTTTCCAAATCTGCTTCCAACCTTTGTTGGTAAGTCTTTTCAGTTTGCAATTAAAGACCATATGCCCCTTTTTATAGCAAAAGTGACATGTAGCAGAAGAGGATGGATTCAGATTTTGTTTAGTGAAGAAGTCATGGGTATGTTTAGATCTAACAAATTTCAGACTATTATTAGCATTCCTATTGTGCTTATACCCAAGTCCAGATTTAACATACACATTTCGTTGACTACAAAGAAGAACATTCAGTTGATTTTTACTACTAGTAAACTTAGCTACATCAGATTTCAAAGATGTAATAGTTCTTTCAAGTTCAATGCACCTAGAAGATTTATCATGTAATTCAGTTTTCAAATGCTCATTCAAATCCTCAATCTCATTATGATTATTTTTGAGTTCATCACACATCAGACATTGTTTCTCAAGCAATTTCCTAGTGCTAATCAATTGTTTTATAACATTCACATAATCATCATGTAACTCATTGAATGCATCATGTAGTTCATTATAAGATGGATTGTTTGAAGAGCTTACCTCGCTTTCAAATTTAGAATCCGTGTTGGCTATAAGACAAAGATTCGCTTCTTCTCCTTCTGACGATGAAGAGGATTCTTCATTGTCATTCTTGGCTATATAAGCCTTTCTGGTCTTAGGAGCAGATTCTTTGCCTTTAGCCTTTGCAACTTTGTTTTTATTCTGCAATTGGAAGCATTCAGACTTGATATGTCCGGTCTTCCCACATTCATAACAAGTTACTTTGCTATCATTTGTCTTTGAACTTGATGGCTTTTTGAATTTGTTGTCTTTCTTTCTCAGAAACTTTTTGAATTTCTTTACTAGTAATCCAATCTCTGGTTCTTCATCATCTTCGCTGTTAGAATTGTCTGTGCAAGCTTCTGGTTCAGACTTAGATTCTTGATGTGCTTGGGCTTTCAAAGACTGCCCTTTCTTTTTTCTGTCAACTTGTTCAGTTTCACTTAGTCTGTGCAATTCCATTTCATGCTCTCTCAATTTCCCAAAGAGCGTTGCGATTGACATTGTTCCAAGGTCCTTTGATTTTGCTATGGCAGTGATCTTTGGCTGCCATTCTCTAGTCAGACATCTCATTACCTTGCTGATTTGCTGATAATTGTCAATCTGCTTTCCAAGGGCATGTAAATTGTTTACTATGTGGGTGAATCTAGTCTGCATATCATTGATAGATTACTCTTTCTTCATATTGAATAATTCGTACTCGTGCATCAAGGTATTTATCCTTGCTCTCTTAACATTAGTGGTACCTTCATGAGTTTGCTGCAAAGTGTCCCACATCTCTTTGGCAGATTTACAGTTGGACACCCTGAAAAATTCATCATGACTCAAAGCAGAGGTTATAATATTCTTAGCTTTGGCATTATACCCTACTTTCTTTTTGTCATCCTCAGACCAGTCAGATTTAGGTTTCAGGATTGCTGATTCACCAGTGCCAACTATAGTTGGCACAAAGGGTCAATTTTCAACAGCATCTAGAATATCAATACCACTAGCTTCAAGAAAAATTAGCATACGTTGTTTCCAGTACATATAGGCGGCCCCATTAAAAGCAGGGGGCCTAGCAAGGGAAGCACCTTCACCTAAACATTCTACAGAAGTCATGGTCCTTTTATGAGAATTACTCTAAAAAAGTCAGGCTCTTGATGCCAATCGATGGAAAATATGACTTCAGTTTGCTAAAATATATGTATATGACGGTCTCTACAAATTCAAAGGATTGCTAACCAGTTTAACAAAACACAATTTTATTAAACAAAAGATCAATCACGGTCCCAAGGAATTATTTCTAAGCGAAGATACATTATTACATGTATTGTCTAATTACTAATGCAGCATATACAGTAATTGTTCAACAGATTAATCAAGATACAAGCATGCAAATTCAACCATTCAAGTAATATTAACCAAATCAGAATTTTGCTATCACATGCATTCAAGATTAATCAAACAAACAATATAAAAATAAAAGGTTAACTAATTTTACAAATGTTTAGATGAGTTTGTTAGGTTTTGCTAATATTTAGATGAGTTTGTTAGATTTTGCTGCTTGTTTTCTATCCGTCGATTTCCAAAATAAAAACATAAATAAAGAGACCTTGTGAACCTTGATTTGTACTAAAATAAAACAAAACAAAGAAAATGGAAGGGAGTTGAATGGGAAGCCGTAGAACCAAAGAGTAGAATTCGTTATTTTGCACCGTTCTCCTTCACCGTAAGTCCAATTTGAGTGAAACCAACGCCAAAACGACCGTGTGAAAAGTGGCTATACTATCCACTGATTGGTTTTCTGATTTATGGTAATTTTCTTTGACCGATTTTCGAATTTATTTTTTTAGAGTATCTCCTCATAATTTATTTTTGACGTTTACCCATAAACTGTCGAGTTAGATCAATTGAAGGACAAAGAGTCAATAAACAAAGGTTGTTTGCTCGTGGAATCATATTCATGTGTGAAAGCGTCAAAATAAGGTAAGGGGTGAGAGAACGTTTGAATTCATGAGTATAATATATTGTGAGATGAACGGGAAAACTGTATTTCCCAATGATTCATCCGGGGCTTGCTACGTACGGCAGTAGCCCTTTGAGAGATAAATTGATTAATTTGAAATATGAGAATTGTGAGATTAAAATTTGAAATAGAAATTTTTATAAGGTGTTGATTGATTTAATTTTCGATACTTGTGTGGTAGTTGATATTTGTTATCATTGTGATGTTGGATGTTGAATGAAATTATGTGTACATGTTTGCTTAGATGAAATTATGTGATGTGATAATAAAATATGGATGCATGGTTTGATATATGCTTACGTGATGATAATGATGATTTTTGATTGATGATAGTGATGTTATAAAATGGTGATGAGTTTATACGATGATCATGATTATTTATGATTAATGATATTATAAAATTGTGATGAAAATATTGAAGTACCCCATACTTGATGAGATAGTGATGATTCTTAAATATGGCGCTCTTAATGGAGTAGTCTAAGCTAACGAGACGAAAAAATAAATATTGTGAATTTGTGAAGTGAAGATTATTTTGTCATCATATAGGTACGGCCTGACAAGCCTAGTGATTCTGGGGAAGTACAACTGAATGAGCCTGATCGTGGAGGGCTACAGTCGAACTGTAAAGTAAGACTCATAGACCTTGGGGGTACACCTAGTGGGGAATTCCTAAGTGGATTAGTGGGTTATTCCCTAAGGCCGGGAGCTACCGTGCAACACAAGAGTACCCCGACCGTCGCGTATATGTGTCTCGGGTTGAGTTGAGGGGATCTATGAGGACTTGGCCATTCATGAATTGTCCGTCCACTCTTGTAGTGGCATAGTATCATGGCCTCCTAACCAAGTACTTCAGAGTTAGAATGGTACCACATTGTGAAGTAGAGTCTAAGCTCATGCATAGCATTGCATTTCCTTGTGATTGTTTTGTTGTGATTGATGTGTTTCAAAGGTAATATTAATTAGATGATTTGATGCATATTATAATGAGATGATTATTTTACTTGAGTGACTTTGATGTTATAGTATGATACTATTTAATTAAATATTTTGATATATCGTAAAGTGATTATGATACGGTTCTATTATGATTGTTTGCGTGTTCTTCTTACTCATATTATACTATTAACATGATTTCAAAACTCACCTCCTTCGTTGTTTGTGTTTGACTGGCTGGGCCCTGCGTTTGCGAAATCGTAGTTATTACAGGTTAATGAGTCTTGAAGTTCAAGTTTGGGAGGAACCCCGCTCTGATAGATGATACCGGAAATAACGGTTTTAATTTGTATTTTACTTATTTAATTTGAATCAAATTTTATAGGAATGTGATATAAATTATTATATATATATATATATATATATATATATATATATATATATTATTTTGGGATTTAGGGTGTCACATGAATTGCATTTCTTTTTAGATTTATAAGGTGTACGCATTTGTTTTATCTATGTACTTATGGTAAGAGCAACTTTATTAGTGCCACGTATTTATTTCTTACTCATTCACAAAACAAAATATGCTCAACATATGAATCAAAATTGTCTGCTTTATTTGAGCAAGAGAATCCCAGTCAATGTTTAGTCTCTCTTCAGCCACTAGAGGATCGATTCTGGTGTTAGTGGTTTTTGCATATAAAGATTTTTTGAGCTTTTTCTTTAATGGTTCAGCCTATCCATTTGAAAATAAAAACAATAGCAACAAGTGATTGAGCGTTTATTTTGAAAGAAAACTAAAATGATAATTAGGAAATGCATATATATGATGGTACAAACACAATACATCATATCAGTAGAATTTCAAAACAAAATTGTCAACTTATGAATTAATTAGTGTAACTCTTCATGTAAAATTTGAAATTAACCAATTACATGTGAATTATCTATTTGATGTGAATTATTTATTTGAGGTTTGCATAGATATCCTATTTGATATGTTGTCGCGTCCGATTTGTTCGCGAAAAAAGCAGTTGCCACCAATTTTATTTATATTAAAGAAAAAATTGGATAAAACCTAAAATAATATTTTTTAAACCAGAAATTCGGATTCGGGAGTCGATTATAAATAGGGAAGTATTACTACCCTATAACTTCCGTTAAAACGGTTACCCCATAATTAATTGTATACAAATTATTTATTTGTTTATTTATTTTTACCCCCAAAAAGAATAGTAAAAAAAAAAAAATAAATAAATTATTTACATTAATAAAAGAAAGAAAAAAAAATATTTTTTATGAATTTGGTTTGACAAGGGAAGACCTTGCTCCTACGTATCCCCATATACAATAGGGAAATCAAAACTCACGTAGTTCTTGGGTAGGAAATATTTGTGTGTTGACTAATTTTATTATTAATTTTTATTTTTCATATCAAAATAAATTTACACTATCGTGGTGATAATAATAATAATGATAATAATGATAATTATGATAATAATAATAATAGGAGTGACGTATTGTTTATTAATTTATATATCGTTTTATTTTAAGAAAATACATTTTCTATTTTTTTTTTTTTTTTTTTTGCAATTTACAACTTATAAAGGATAAAAATTCATGAACAGATCCGCGAGTCGGCGGCACATATGTGGGGCGAACCGACGGTAGTAATAACAAAAGAGTTTAAGATCTAACGCACAAGATAAAAAAGCAAAATAGAGATAATGAATCACAAATTTGATAAAGAAGTAGACAATTACACAACAATCGACTTGATCCTTATTAAACTTGATTGTTAAACAAAAAAGAATTTCTTGTTTATATTATACGTGCATTGAATAGTAAAAAACTAACACTATAACAACTATAATGTCAAAAATAGATGATGAGAAAAAAGGAAAAAAAAAAAAGGTTTACCGCATTGGAGAAATTTTTTTATTAGCCCTTGGTTCCAATCTTTTTTCTCTACTTTTTCTCCTCCCCCTTCTTCAGTTTCCATGTCCTCTTATTTATAGTTAGGAATTATGTTTCATTTTTTGGAAGACAATAATTCTCATTAATGATCATTAAGGTTATTCTTAGCGTTTTCAAAACCTACCACAATCACTTAAGGTATGATATTTTAACCCCCTTTTTTAGAAACAATAAATTAAATTAGAATTAATATCTTTTTTTCTTTTAAATCTTTTTATTTTATTTAACTTAACAAAAAGTCAAGAGTATGCTTAATATTTATTATTATATTTTTTCCTGCAAATAAAAAAGGAAGAGCTGACAAAATTAGGTTTCGACAGCCTAATTGTTTATTTTTATTATTATTTTTATCATTATTTATTTTTTTAATTATATATTTATTATATTTCATAAAAACTTTAAAAGTGGCGAATAAAATTAAGTGTCTACATATGTAAAAATACATTATGTTAATAGTTCCATCGCTCCTCAATTCTTTGTTTGTCCTTCAAAGGTGTTGAAGAGTTTATAACAAAGGCAATAAATCGAAATCAATTTGTAAAAGATGGTGGCATCAAATGTCCTTGTCACAATTGTATGTGTAGCAGTGTATTATCTACAAGTGAAGTCAAACTTCACTTGTATAGGTTTGGGTTCCAACCAAATTATTGGTAGTGGACTGAGCATGGTGAAGAAGCTCCACATATTGACCTAGAAAATGTTCCAAGTAGTAGTGGATATATTGATAACGATGATCCATTTATGTTAATGCAACATATGGTCGATGATGCATTTGGTCCAACTTATGACTTCCAAAATATGGGTGATGAGGGCAACGAGGAAGATATTAATGAAGAGCCACGAAATGAGGATGCTCAAGACTTTTATAATTTGATAACTGCTGCAAACAAACCATTCTATGAGGGGGCTTCTGATTCAAAACTTTCAATATGCGTGAAACTTTTAGCTTGCAAATCAAAGTGGAATGTTCCGCATAAATGTCTTGATTCCTTTGCAAGCATGCTTGTAGATGTGTGTCCTTCTAAGGATTCACTTCCAAAAAAATTTTACCAAGCAAAAAGAATGGTGACAATGCTAGGATTGAAGTCTGAGAAAATTGATTGTTGTGTTAAAGGGTGCATGTTGTACTACAAAGAGAATAGTTCAGATATAGAGTGTAGGTTTTGTCCCGAACCCCGATATGTTCCTCGTAAGCCTGGGATAGGTAACCACAAAGACATTCCAGTTAAGAGGATGTTCTATATGCCAATCACTCCTAGGTTAAAAAGATTGTATGCATCAACTGAAACTGTTGCCCAAATGATATGGCATCAACATAATAGATCAAGTTCATGCATTTTAATGCAAGGTATCCAAACTTTGCAATTGAACCAAGAAATGTAACGCTTGGTTTATGTTTTGATGGCTTCACGACATATATTCAGACATCTTCATCCCCATATTCTTGTTGGCCTGTTGTTGTGACCCCGTATAATCTCCCGCCCGAAATATGCATGACTAAACCATTCATGTTTTTGACTTGTCTCATACCTGGACCATCTAACCCAAAAGCAATCATTGATGTGTATTTACAACCATTAATAGACGAGCTTCAACAATTGTGGAGTGAAGGGGCTTTGACTTATGATATTTCCATGAAACAAAACTTTGTAATGCGGGCAACCTTAATGTGGATAACTAATGATTTTCCTGCTTATGGCATGTTATCTGGATGGAGTACCCAAGATAAGTTGGCATGTCCAGTGTGTATGGATGGAAATAAGGCTTTTACTTTAAAATACGGTGGCAAAAATTCATGGTTTGATTTTCACCGCCGTTTCTTACCTCATAATCATTCATTTAGAAGAAGTAAAAAAGGGTTCACTAAAAGTAGGGTTGTGAAGGATGAACCTCCTCCAATATTGACTAGTGAAGAAGTTTAGCGTTTGGTTTACAATATTCCACGAGTGATAGATAGTGCACATACTAAATTGTTTGGATATGGAGTTAGCCATAATTGGACTAAACGAAGCATATTTTGGGATCTTCCATACTAGATAGATAATTTATTAAGGCATAATTTAGAGGTCATGCACATAGAAAAAAAAACATCTTTGATAATGTGTTTAACATTGTCATGAATGTTAAGAACAAGACTAAAGACAATGAAAAAGCACGAATGGACTTGGCTATCATTTGCCAACGTAGCGACTTGGAGTTGGTTCCACATGACAATGGAAAAATGACAAAACCTAAGGCAAGTTATCGCCTTACATCTAGTGAGGCAAATAAAGTTTGTAAATGGATAAAAGAGCTTAAGATGTCAGATGGGTATGCTTCTAACTTGGCAAGATGTGCAGATGTTAATAGTGGACAAATGAATGTGATGAAAAGCCACGATTGTTATGTATTTATGGAGTGTTTGCTTCCGTTTTCATTTAGTTTATTGGCTGACCATGTGTGGAAACCATTAACAGAATTAAGTCAATTCTTTAAGGGCTTGTGCAACAATACCTTAAGACATGATGAATTGGTCAAATTGGGTGAAAATAATCCATTCATGATATGCAAACTTGAAAGAATCTTTCCACCATGATTTTTTGATTCAATGTAGCATCTTCCAATTAACCTCCCGTATGAGGTAAAACTTGGTGGTCCAGTTCAATATCGATGGATGTATCCATTTGAAAGGTAATTTATATTCACCATTAAGGATTTCATTTTTGTTCTAGATATTTCCACATTTATTAAGTTATTGCTCTCACTTTTCCAGAATGATGGGTGATTTTAAGCGCACAGTGAAAAACAAGGCTAGAGTGGAAGGCTCAATATGTATGTCATGCATACATCGAGAGACAACATATTTTTGTTCCCATTATTTCAAAACAACCTCTTTGTTTAATAGAAGCCAATGTAATGAAGGTGCAAAATTAAATGATGTCGTCACAAAACACTATCAATTAGAAATCAATTAGGACAACCTAGTGGGAAGGCCCAAACACGTTGGTTAAGTGATGCTGAAAGAGGGTCTGCTCATGTACACATCCTCATCAATTGCAACGAGGTCAAGCCATATATTGAGTAAGTAATTTGTAAGCACACATCCCACATAATTACCAAATACATGTAATAAAAATTCTCTCATTATTGAAAACGCCTTTTTGCACTCTAATTCCATTATTGAAGAAGATCCTATATCTCAAACTCGTATACATGGAGAATTCCCAGAATGGTATCGTGCGTATGTAAGTGCTTTATTGAAGTTTGTTGCAAATAAATTAGAAATTCTCACCTAACTATTGTGAATATCATGTTTGTATAGGCCAATGACAAGGCAAATGGTGTGACTGACCCTAACTTGTTATCATTAGCTTGGGGTCCTAACTCAATGGTCAAAACATGGCATAAGTATTACATTAATGGTACAAATTTCACACAAAAGCTTGGTCTTAGGGTAAGAAAACAATAAATAGTGGAGTTTATGTGAAAGGGGTTACTGGAGGAGGGGAAGATGATTTCTATGGAGTCATCCAACATATCTTCGAGTTGGAGTATTATAAATTGCCTCACAAGGTAGCTTTGTTTTACTACCAATGGTTTGATCCTAGACGGAACAGAGGAACCAAAGTTCATCCACAATATGATATTAGAGATATCAAGATGAATCGAAAATATGATCTTTATGATCCCTTCATAATTGCACAAAAAGCTAGACAAGTGTATTATGTACCCTATCCTAAAATGCGAACTGATAAGCGTCACTAGTCTACATTTATAAAAACAAAGCCTATGGGTCATGTAGAGGTGGATGGAGCCGATAAGGACATGCCATATCAAGATGAAGATATGGCACATGTTGAACAATTAACTGAAATTGAAGAAATGGTTGGCTTGCATGATGAAACACATAGCGATGAAGAAGTCAATGTAACATTTGTTCCAAATATTCCAATTGATAATGATAGTGATATGGATGATGAAGATGGGGATGACTCTTCAATTGACCTTCGAATTTTTAGTAAGTATAAATAGTAGTTGATTGTTTGTATAAATATTCATATTCTACCTTTTTATATATTAGTTTTAGATTCAAGTTCTTTAATATTGTAGAGTTGATAATCTTGAATACATCTTGAATTGTGTTTACTATTGTTTGTGCTAATTGTTTTTATTCATGTTATTTTTTATAGATGACTCCAAAAAAAAAGATTAGACTCAAGCTTCCTTTGAAGAAAAATCGCATGATTTTACCGCATAAGGTAACTCAAGCAGTTCAACAGGTACAAGCAACAATTGATCAATTTCCACTAGATGCCAATGCCACTACACCAACCTCACAATATGTGCGGCATCCCACCCAACAACATTTTTAGCCTCCTACCCAACAAGCTGCAGTGCTTCCACTCCCACCTAATAAGGTGCATCAATCTGAACCAATTATAGTGATGATGCCCACACCAAGTTTTGTCCCAAAAGACAACATTTCCCCGACTGTTGATCATTCACTGTCACAACCATTAACATATGTTGCTTCACAACATACTTCAATTTCCACTAATCCACCACCTTTAAGCCATGTTGCTATTGGTAATAAGACTCAAGGGTCAAGATTCTCCAATTTTAGTCATGGGGTTGCGTCTGATGGGAGAACAATGATATGGTCGGATGCTCGAGGGTATGTAACTAGTCCTGATTAAATTTTCATTACTACATCAGGATTATGGTTCGTTTGAATTTATTTTTTAGAAAATTGTTTATAGGTGGTTACCGTGTAGGGTGGCCTCGAGGGCCCTCACCTCAGTGATTACATCACAATATGTTGATCCGCATCATACCTGGGGAGCAATCCTAGAATTAACTTTGGAACGCTGGTTCGACAAATTTGGTGTAAGGTTAAGTTATATATCTTGTTAATGGGTTGAACTATTGTGTGGATACTAATTGCAACATTATAACTTATTTGTAATGTAATGTAATGTTGCAGGAGAAAGTTGTTTGGCTGCCTGAGCACAATTATCATATTAGGAATATCTTCAATATAAAAGGATCAATGCGTCTTTCGGATATGTTGATGCAAGCAAGAAAGAAGCGTAAGTGTCCAACTTGGATGGGAGAAACTGTTTGGAATGATCTTGAGAAGATATGGATGGATCCGTCGTTTAAGAAGATATCAAATCGAGCTAAGAAAAATCGTGCTTCTTCTAAAGGAGGAGCTCGTCATACTAGTGGATCTATATCCATTATTGAACATACCATTCAGATGGTACACTTTCTATATCAAAGACATGCCTACTATTTTCTATTTTTATTGTTTTGTTGTGTTATTGTTTCAAAATGCATAGAGCTATTGTGTTGAAATATTTTGCTATTTTCCTTTGCTGCTGAAATGTGCCTCTAATTTTATTCACAGTTATGTTGTTTTTTATTTTTTGTAAGGCTGAAGAGTTAGGTAGAGACCCCACATTGGATGAGGTCTTTTTAAAAACTCATACTAAGAAGAAGGACAACTCTTGGGTTGATGAAAGAGCAAAAAAAAACATATGTAAGAAATATTAAATCATTCATTTGTATTTCCTGTAAAAGTAATTTGATTATGTTAAATTATTTTCTATTTAAGTAGGAAACATTTCAAGGTATGTTGCAACAAGCTTCCAAAAATGGTGAAGCATCTAGTAGTTGTAGTCAAGTGGTAAATGCGAAAGCTCGCTTAGACATATGGGTCCAATTAGTTGGGGGGAACAATAAAGGGAGGATATATGGTACTGGAAATAGATCCTCGCTTTATAGACCTGGTGTCGCAAGTCTAGTCCCAAATTCTCATCCATCTAGAGGTTGCACCAAAGTCTTGACTTAGCACTCTGACGAGATAGCTGCACAGATACCAGCATTAGAGGACTGAGTAAAAGCGGTAGAACATGAGGCACGAGAGGCGCGAGAGGAACTAAGGAAAGTAGAGCAACGTTGACAAGAGGATGAGCATCTTACTATAGAGCTCCAGATACAGGTAGCAAAATTGGCAAAAAGTGTTGCTTCCATAAAGGATAAGTCATCCTGTCGTCGTCGTCATCCAGATTATGACGATGATGACGGCGATGAGTAGTACTGATTTCTGTATCAGTTTGGTATAGTAGTTATGACTATATATTTTGCTTAGACTTGTAGACATTATCTATATATATTCTTACGATAATGTTGTTATGTGTATTTCGAAACTTATGCTAGTGACAATGTGCTTACTTTGAGAATTATGGTAGTGTAAGTTGTCCTTATTTTGAAACTTGTGACAGTCAGGATAAGTATTTTAAAAACATTGTTTATATAAAATTTCACTTTGTTTTGACAACGATGTTTTAATATGCTTATAATATATTTTAAACATATATTAAAAAAATACAGCAAACTGTAAAAAAACAAAAAATAGATTTAAATTATTTTTTCATTACCCACGGACATGTCATGAATAAAATTATAAATATCAAATATAAAACAATATAATTTGTCACAGATGGTTCGTCAGTAATATTAATTGCGACATATTCATCGGTAATTATCTACGACATTATCCACATAACATCTATGAGTAAGTTTACCCACAGACAATCCTTAAGTAAGTGTATCCTATTGCTTTTCCGTCGGTAAATATATTTCTACGAGCAATTTAGCTACAAAACCGTGTCCGTAGGTAATCCCTCCGTAATTTTTAGTTACCTACAGACATGTCGTGGGTAAAGATAAAATATGTCGTAGATATATACAGTTTTTCTTGTAGTGAATTAAAATGAACCAAAATGGTGAAATGGAGAAATATAGGTGGAGCCTGAGATGATACAATAGAAGACGGAGGGCGACGAAAGGCACAAAATCGCGAAGAGAGAAGACCAAATAAGAAATTGTTGCGCTAAGGGAGAAGAGACAAATGGCTTTTCTATTTGCAACAGCGGAGGGCCATGGCTTTATTTCATTGCATTTCAATTTTAGGGTTTTTAAAACTAATTCTTAATAAGGTGTGAGGTTTGTTAGAAAAAAACAAAAAGGTTATGTAAATTGAGAGACAAAAGAGTAGGTAAAAATAAAAATAGGTATTTTATAGGAAAAAAACAATAAAATATTTAATTTTACAAATTACAAAATCTATCGTTGGATCAACCGACACTAGAAGTGTGAAAAATATAAAAAGTAATGCCATTTTTTACATAGTGTCTGACTAACCGACGCTAATGTTTAACGAAAAAAAATTATTTCACTAGCATGGGTTTGCCGATGCTAATTAGATACTAACTAGCATCGGTACCGAGATCTGACACTAACTATGGAAGCTAAAATCAATTTTTCTAAGTAGTGATTGTCTTTGTTTTTAATGGGACTAAATAAAAAAAAATTACAGGGACTAAAATAAAAAGTAATATATTTGCAAAGATCAAATATATATTTAAATCTATATAAATAATACTATAATAAATTTGGAAATTCTAATTATATTTAATTTTTTATTTATAGGATGTTACACTCGACGACTCACAGGGGTCAACGAACAAATGTCTCCAACCACCTCTATAATATTAGTCATTAAATTAATGCAAAATATTTTTTTATTTTAAAACGAATTACTCATTTTAAAATTAAAACAAAAATTGTTTATGAAAATTCAAAAATAATTCCAGTTAAATAAAATTATTTTAAGAAAGTTACTTAGTTTTTAACATAAATAAAAAATGTTTCTAATAAATTAAATTAAAAGTAAAGTTTTTTTAAAAATATAATAAAAAGATCCATTTTTTGATAAAAAAATACAGTTTTTTACTTATAAATTTTATCTTAAAATAACTATAAAATATTTATCAAATGTTACAAACAAATAAAAAATCAAAAGTATCGAAAGGTAGTATCTATTTAATAATAATAAATGTAATCCATTGGATCTAACTAAAAAACATTTGGATGCATTAGATTTCTAAAAATGGTTGGATGGATTGGATTTCATCCATATCGTTAAATCGATGAATCAGATCCATTATATAAGCTCATTTTTTGTTGTGGATGGATTGAATAGATTAATAAGTGGATGGGTTGGAAGGATGGTAGCTTAATGGATAATTTTGCCACATCAACTTTAAACTATAAACAATTGACTCATGTGCTAACCCACTTTCCTTCATGGTCACCTTATTTGATTTAGATCGATCAGGCGGGTTCAGCAAATTAACTAGTGTTGGATGGTATATATGTGACACTATGCGAGTAAGAGAATATCAAATTCGTATTCGTATTTTTTTAATATATTAAATACTTTTGCAGTTGTCATATGAACTATATTTATGAAATTGTGGATATTTCTCTTTGTTTATGAGTTAGAGTTCACAATATACTCCTTTTTTATATAAGAATTTATTTTTATCGATGTTAGTAAAACATAACTTTTGATAAAACAAATATAATTCTATATATATATATATATATTATTTAAGTTAGGATAAATTTTTTAATTTACTCATCACAAATTTATAGCTCTTACACATATCTTTTGAGATATTAGGTGTAAGGTATGCAAGTTGTGGGACTTTTCGATAATTTAACACAAATTGCTACTAATTTTACACAAGCATCAATTATTAAAAAACAAGCTCTACAGCAACTACCATAAGTCCATAATAAGTACCAAATTATATAACCGGAGGATGACGTTAGTTTGTTTTAGGATAGGAGGATGATGATATAACTGATACTTATTTGTTTATTTCATCTGTACGTTTTTTGGGTAGTTAAAATATTACAAGCACGATGTACATCACTTGACAACTGCCTCACTTATTTTTTATTTCAATATTATTTTTAAACAAAATTTTGATTGCAAAAGCATAGTATGACAACACCATAATAATTACCACATATCAACTGCAACACTATAATAATTAAATTGATTAATATAAAGGGAAACATTAAAAGTCTTAAGGCAGACTAGGTCAAAACCCTAGAAAATAACAAAGATTATGAACTAGTTCCTCAATAAAAACCTTATAAAAAAATTCAAAGGAGGAACACTTAGTGAAGAAAAAAGGTGCAGTTTAATGACAAAACTAGCAACAAGACTAGAATTTATCTAATTATTGTGAAATTATCTAAATCTATAATCTTGAAAACCACTTCAATTTCAAATTTTTTTTTTATTTTTTTAATGTAGTGTGGTAAATAATCACATCAAATTAAGTCTACAATTTAAAAACTATAATTAACCCGTTTATCTACTTCGAGAGCAAAATCCTTTAACGATGTTTAAACAATTCTTCTATCTATTTTGTTTAAACGCCAAGGAATCAAAGAAAAGTCAATATAGCTTTGAATAGTTAAAAAAGGTCACATTCAAAAAGAGAAACCAACCCAATTCATAAATATTTTTAATGGCAATCATAATACCAAACAATCAACCTCGAAACTAGAGTAGACACCTAGATTAGCAGCAAATTAATCGCATAAATATCACCATTGTTATTTGTAAACAAACTATTGTTGGATTTTTTGTTAGAGGTATGCTGCAAATCTTGAGCAAGAACAAGATGAAATTAATAATAATGAAGGTTGAACAAATAAAATTCCAAAATGTGTGTATCATACTTAGGTTCGATTTGTCTCCACCAATCTATATATATTGGATGCAAACGAGTTAAACGGTGAATCCCCTTTAGGATACTTTGGAATTCATGAATTGAATTCACATCAAACTTATCGATCAATGATAGTTTACAGAATAAAATTTTTTCACTTACTATCGTGCACTAGAGAAACAAAAATGACTCAGATATATTTATGACAAAAATTTGATTCATGTAATAAGAAAATTTGACAACTTAAAAGATGCATTGGTTTGAATTAAACCCAAGCATTGCAACCACTTGACCAAGTGGGCCATTAAGTTATTTAATTTTGCTACATTCATATAGCTATTAGAGATTTCCAAATATAGTTTGGGAATTTTCCTCACAATCCCCCACCATTTTCAAAATATATATAAATCCGTTATTCCAGAAATCTCGTGTTTTCAGATAATGTATTTTATGATTTGAACAATTACTTAGTAAATTATGTTTTCACTAATCCTTGAATAGATTGGTAGATAAGCTTTGAACCAATATTTCATTAACACAAGTGTGCATAACTCACAAACGAAATCTCGATACCATTGATCGAATTATAAAAATGACATATTTGACAAGGCCCTGTGAATTATATCCTTATCGTGAAAATTTAGGAGTCAAACGCTTGAACTCTATGATGCGGTCCACTTCTTTCTCATATAGGTGGACTATATCATAAATGCATCCATAATTCTACATTCCAAAAAATATATGCTATATGTTCATTAAGAGGAGACCTCATCCTAACACTTTTATTTTATGGTCCAAATACTTTTGTTGGAATCAAGTTTGTTTTACATTTAGAGTTTTGATATCAACAAAAGTATTTTATATGATCAGTATATTCGACTTCAAATAGTACGAAAGAAGATTCATGTGTTTGAGGAAAATCTAAAATAAGATTTGATTCAGATTTATGATTAAAGGAAATCGTTGACCAAGTTGAATGGTCAAGATTTTAAGAAGATTTGTTCCAGATTTAATAAAGATATAATTAAGATTTGATCAAGACTTATCTACAACAAAATATGAACATAATCAATTTGAAGATTTTACAAACGTAATCTGAGCAAAAATAAAACAGAATCAATTTGAATAGTTTACAAAATCAATCTAAACTAAATAGAAATAAAACCAATTTGAAGAATTTATAAACTTAATGTGAAAAAGATACAATTTAGAATTAAACAAGGACTAAATTGAAGCTAAAAATTTTACTATAAATAGGCATTGAAGGCTAAAGGATAAAAGCATCAAAAAGTAGAAAAGAGTAAAAGAACTCAAGCTCAAGATTCCAAATTCATCTTAGAGTTCAAAGAGAGAAACACTTGTTCAAATGAGAAATATTTTCTGAATGTTGTTTTCTTAGAGCGTGACAATTATTATTATTATCAAATTTGTTAGAAGCAAACACTTCAAGTTCCAATCTTTTGTATCCAACCCGATAGTGGTTTAATTCGTTCAATTCAATATGGGGTTGTCAAGTTATTAGGAGAAGACTTGGCTTGAAGGGTTAAGGTGGTTAGTTTCTCAAAAATATGGGGTTGTCAAATAGTTTGGGAAGACTGGCCTAATGGGCCAGGTGCTTTGTAATTCAAGTAATTCATAAAAACCAATCAATCTTCATCAAATTAGCAAAAAATTATCTACTTTGACAAACACAATTTAACCCCCTTCTCGTATTTGCACCTTCCATTTTTACTCTTTAGAATGTATCTACTGTGAAGTACTTCAATCACTCTAATAGTGTACTTTCAACATTGAACTCAAGACTTAATGTTACTTAAGTGTGAGTTGAACGTTTCCACTATTGTTGGTTATTTAGATATGAGCTTGTATCACATCCCTAATGATATCTTCAACACCATGTCCTTTATCAGACCTTTCGTCAAAGGTCTGCAAGATTCTTTTAGTTCTTACAAACATGATGGATATCACAATGTATGGATACTGATGTCATTTACTTTGGCCAAATTAGTATCTCATACAACAAATTTCTTAGCCATTCAGCCTCTTTTCAACCTGTAGTTAGAATAATAACTTATTTAGCTATAGTGGTGTCAATAATGAAATTTTGATTCTTTGAACCCCCAGAAATTGCACATCCACTATGGTTTAAGATCCATCCACTTGTGGAAGCATGACCCTCAACGTGATTTACCCAACTGGAAGTTGTATATCCTTCAAAAACTGAAAGATATCTATTATAGATTAATTGTTCCTTTCAAATATTTTAATACCTAATTAATAGCATGTCAATGTTCTACACTTGGATTGCTAATATACCGACTTAATCTACCTTCAACATATGCCAAAATCAGGTCTAGTACAAGTCATGACATACATCAAACATCTGATTACCTTTGAATAATCTAGATGTGCCACATGACATCCTTGATGTGGTTGTAAACTAACATTTTGATCAAACGGGGTAGAAACAAGTTTGCAATTAACTTTTTCAAATTTATTTAGCACTTTCTCAATTTAGTGAGATTGGGATAAACCAATATTTACTCGACCTCTAATGATTTTAATTCCTAAAATCACATATGTTTCACCTAAATCTTTCATATCAAAATTTTTTGATAAGAAAGTTTATTTTTTCCTACCACATTAAATTGGTGCCAAAGATAACATATCATCCACATATAAACAAATCATAACACCATTTCCATTACGAAATTTACTATAAATATACTTGTCAGATTCATTTGATGGATTATAAACTTATAGATAGAATTTAGTGCCAAAATCACTCTTATGGATGCAATTCTTACAACAGGCGCATAAGTATCATAGTAGTCGATACCTTCTTTTTGTGTAAACTCTTTGACAACAAGTCTAGCTTTGAATTTTTCAATTGTACCATCAACTTCCATTTTCTTCTTAAAGATCCATTTACAACCTATTAGTTTGGATCTAGGTGGGAGGTCTACTAATTTCAAAGTTTTATTCCTCATAATTGTTTCCATTTCCTCTTGGATGACTTCTTTCCAAAAGGAAGAGTCTTAAGTCTTTATTGCCTATTCATATGAGTCTGGGTCACTCTCTAAATTAAACTAAATTGGTCCATAACAATTAGTAGAATCATTTGTACTTTCTACAAGGAACATAAAGAAGTCTAGTCCATAACTTTTCTCTTTTTTGGCTCTTTTACTTCTTCTAGGTTCTGAACATGTCAAAGTATCATTATTAGATACATTATTTTCTATACTTTGTATACTAGAAAGAACAATTTCTTTGGAATAAGGAATAGAGTTAAATCTATTTTCTTGAAATTGCATCTCTTGACTCAATAACTGTGTTAATAGGATACGAGTCATTAGATTCAATAACCATGAATTTATATGCCTTGCTATTTTTAGCATATCCCATAAATACAATTTCAATTCCTCTTTCTCTCAATTTCTTTCTTTTTGGTTCAGGAACCTTAACAATTACTCTACAGCTCTAAACTTTCATATATTTAAGGTTGGGTTTTCTTTTTTTTCAGAGCTCATATGGGGTTATCTTGTTCTTTTTATTAGGAACTCCATTTAAAAAATAACATGCAGTTAGCATGACTTCACGCCAATAACCTTTAGGTAAATCAGAACATGATAACATGGCATTAACTATTTCTACTAATACCCCATTTTTCCTGTCTGTAATTCCATTTTGTTGCGGGAAATATGGTGTAGTTGTTTGATGTACAATTCAAGTGGAATCAAAATACTGAAGATGATAGAACTCTTCCCATATCACTTCTACAACACTTGATAAAATTTTCATGTTGAAATTCTTATAGTGCATTAAAAAAACTTAACAAAATCTAGTGCAAATACAAATAAAAGTGACAAAATATTCTTTACCACCAATTGTTGGTCAACCATATAAATCACATACATCAGAGTGAATTAAAATCTAATACCTTAGAACTTCTTTCAACTCTTTTAAAAGGTTGTCTTGTGATTTTAGTTAACATGCATGTAGTACATGAATTTGAATTTTTTTATCAAAAGTCATAATTAAATTTGATTTCATTTCATTTCATTTTCTAAAGTTAATATGTCATATTCGCATATGTCATAAATCACAAGACTCAGCAACATAAGCTGAAGTCATATTATTATTATTATAGTTAATAACAACATTACATTTAAACATATTCTCACAAAGATAATTTTTCTCTACAAACATACGACCTTTAAAGAGAATAACTTTATCTCCCTTAAATATACATTTTAAACCAAACTTATTTACCAAAGGAACAAAAATCAAGATCTTCCTAACATTAGGAACATAAAATACATCCTTAAGGGTAAGTGTTTTTTCAGAAGTGAATTCAATCTACATTGTTCATTTTCCTTTGATTTGGGTTGTTAAGAAATTTCCCATGTACAAAACACTTCCATGGTCTTCATTTATGGCCTTAAATAGTTATTGTTTTTTCCCACATGGCGGGTAGCACCAGAGTCTATCCACCAACATTCAACATATTTAATCATGTTGAGTCCATAAATAACAGCAACAAGATTATCTTTTGTTGCACTTGAATTCTGCTTTTTGTTATTCATTTTCAAGAACCTTCACTCATTTTTGAAGTGTCCTGGTTTTCCACAATGATAACAACTTCCTTTTCTTTTCTTTCTTTGTTCATTATTACTATTGTTCTTTTCTTTCTTTGTTATTTCTTTTTTTTTCTTTCTTTGTTGTGGGAAATATGGTGTTGTTGTTTGATACACAATACCAGTGGACTAAAAATATTCAAGATGATATAACTCTCCTCTTATCACGTCTACAACAGTTGATAAAAGTTTCATGTTGAGGTTCTACTTGTGCTTTAGATATTTTAAATTTGTCTAACACTTCAATCTTATAGTGCATTAAAAATACATAACAAAATCTAGTGCAATTATCATTAAAAGTGACAAAATATTCTTTACCACCAATTGTTGGTCAACCATGTAAATCGCATACATCAGAGTGAATTAAAATCTAATACCTTAGATCTTTACCACCAATTGTTGTCTTGTGATTTTAGTTAACATGCAAGTAATACATGAATTTGAAGTTTTTATCAAAAGTCATAACTAAATTTGATTTCATTCATTTATTTTCAAAAGTTAATATATCATATTCACATATGCCATAAATCACAAGACTCAACAACATAAGCTGAAATCATATTCTTATTATAGTTAATAACATTACATTTCAACATACACTCACAAAGGTAACCTTTCCCTAATAACATACCACTTTTAGGGAGAATAAATTTATCTCCCTCAAATACACATTTGAAACCAAACTTATTCAGCAAAGGAAGAAAAATCAAGTTCTTCCTAACATTAGGAACATAAAATACATCCTTTCGGGTAAGTATTTTTTCAGAAGTGAATTCAATCTACATTGTATCTTTTCCTTTGATTTAGACAATTGAGGCATTTCCCATGTACAAAACACTTCCATCTTCTTCATTTGATGGTCTTAAATAGTTCTTTGTTTTTTAACACATAGCGGATAGCACCAAAGTCTATCCACCAATATTCAACATCTTCAATCATGTTGACTCCATAAATGACAGCAACAAGATTATCTTTTATTGCAATTGAATTCTTCTTTTTGTTTTTTCTTTTCAACAACCTCCACTCATTTTTAAAGTGTCCTGGTTTTCCACAATGATAACAACTTCCCTTTTTTTTTTCTTCTTTCTTTGTTCTTTATTACTTTTGTTATTTTCTTTCTTTGTTCTTTCTTTTCTTTTCTTTCTTCCTTTTCTTTCTTTATTGTGGGAAATATGGTGTTGTTGTTTGATGTATAATACAAGTTAACTTAAAATACTCAAGATGATAGAACTCTCCTCTTATTACTTCTACAACACTTGATAAAAGTTTCATGTTGAGGTTCTACTTGTGCTTTAAATATTTTAAATTTGTCTAAAACTTCATTCTTATAGTGCATTAAAAAAATATAACAAAATCTAGTGTAATTACCAATAAAAGTGAAAAAATATTCTTTACGACCAATTGTCGGTCAACCATGTAAATCGCTTACATCAGATTGAATTAAAATCTAATACCTTAAAATTTCTTTCAACTCTTTTAAAAGCTTGTCTTGTGATTTTAGTTAACATGTAAATAGGACATGAATTTGAATTTTTATCAAAAGTCATAAGTAGATTTGATCATTCATTTAATTTTCTAAAGTTGATATGTCCTAGTTGCATATTCCATAAATCACAAGACTCAAAAATATAAGTTGAAATCATATTATTATTATATTTAATAACAACATTGCATTTAAACATATTCTCACAAAGGTCACGTTTCCCTACAAACATACCACATTTAGAGAGAAGAAATTTATCTCCCTCAAATACATATTTAAAACCAAACTTATTCAACAAAGGGGCAAACATCATGTTCTTCCTAACATTAGGAACATAAAATACATCCTTAAGGGTAAGTGTTTATTCATAAGTGAATTCAATCTACATTGTTCCTTTTCATTTGATTTGGACAATTGAGGCATTTCCCATGTACAAAACACTTTCATCTTCTTCATTAATGATCTTAAATGGTTCTTTGTTTATGCACACATGGTGGGTAGCACCAGAGTCTATCCAACAATATTCAACATCTTCAATCATGTGGAGTCCACAAATGACAGCAACAAAATTATCTTTTGTTGCACTTGAATTCTTCTTTTTGTTATTCCTTTGCAAGAACCTCCACTCATTTTTAAAGTGTTTGGTTTTCCACAATGATAACACCTTTATTTTCTTTCTTTGTTCATTATAACTATTATTATTTTTCATGAGGTTTATCAAAATCTCGATTTCTTTTCTTAAAAGTTTTGCTTGAATTGGTTTCTTGAGAAAATTTGTTTTTAGTATCTTCTTATTTACGGTACTGCTCTTCTAAACAAAGTTGATTACCCAATTTCTCAAGAGATATGTCCTATATCTTTAGTTTTATGATATTTTTTAGATCTTTCCATGAAAAGTGAACAACGAGCTAGGCATACCGTTGAGAATATGGCCAATGCATATATAGTCATCATTGTCCCACTTATGCCTTTCTCTTGTTTATGCTAATGTTTTCACTTCCTTCTCTAGTGGTCTTGGGGTGTTCAAAACATACACCACATTCAAAGTTGTTAGAATGAATTTCATCTTTTTTTTCCAACAAATAAAGTTTCCTACATCAAAATTCTCCAACATCACAAAATTAAAAATCATTTCATTGAGTGATGAAACCATTGAATGAATATAAAATCGAACCTAAAGATTTTTGGATTTGTTGGTGACAATTGGTGCAAGTTCCATCGACGTGCATCTGATGTTGTTTGTTGATGAAGATTATATGTAGCAAATTCCAAAGTGTGTTGTTACACTAGCATTCAGGTTCGATTCACCCTCATTAATCTTTATATATTGGAATCCCCTTCAAGATACTTTGGAATCCTTGAAGTGAATTGTACATTCATATCAAGCTTATCGATCAATGATAGTTTACATAATAAAGTTCTTTCACTTACTTTCGTGCACTACAGAAAGGAAGAAATGTCTCAGACATATTTTTGACCAAAATTTGATTCATGTAACATGAAAATTCATGTTCTTTTTTTTTTTTTTCGCTTTCTGCCTTTGAAGTGTCTCTATTTATAGAGAAACTCGTACCAATGGGTGAAAGAAAAGAACTTTTGAAAAAGATTGTAACCTTTGGCAACTTGAAAGATGTATTGGTTTGAATTATAGCCAAACATTGAAACCACTTGAACAAATGAAACATTAAATTATTTAATTTTGCTACATTAATAAAGCTATTAGAGAATTTCAAATATATTTTGAAAATTCCGCTCACAGCTACCACAAGGGAAGACAACAAGCGTGCCACTAAAAATTCCATCAGAATTACATTTAATCTAACTAGAGGGGAAGATATCTAATGAACAAGAATAATAAACGAAGCATGAGGAGGATGACAGTTACCATAAAAAAAAAAATTAGAATATGGAATTCTTGTGTAGAATATGTAAACTACATTTTGAAAATTAGCTGAAATGAAACTTTTCATCTAATCATATTTTAATGTTAGTCATTTAAATATTTTATTTTTTCTCAACTTAAAATTAGGTGTAACATTCACCAAAAGTGATTGAATAATTTTATTTATCGAGAGTTGAATAACAATATATAGTGTAAGAGATACATAATGAATATTTATCTCCTCACATACATAGATAAATATATTTTTAATTGTGCTGTAAAATAAAAATATATTAACATTTAAAATATGAAGATTCATTTACAGCAATTGAAATTTGAAAATTTTGAATTATATTCAACATTTTTGATAAATAATGTATAATTTTTAATTTTCTAATTTTTGCTTAATGATAATGATATCGTTATATTTTATATAAACATTGTCTTATTAAACAAATTTTCTAGATTTATCCCTGTAACTCCTAATTATATGGATTTCTTAATTTCCAACAATGACAAAAAAAATTCGTATTTAGTAAAGAAATAAAATGACAGTAATATATAATTAATTATTTGAAAAAAATTATATCGTAAAAAGCTTAAATAAATTCTTACAAGTGAAAAATTCGTTATTAATTAAAATATTCAAAATTAGACATTTAATAATAATGTCGAAATAAAATATAATTTAGATACAATGTCTACTCATTCTTGATCTACCAACCTACTTCTAATGGAATAATTCGTCAAAAAGTGTAGAACTGTTTAGCTCTCGATGTTCTCAATCTCTAAAAAACAAGACTTTAATGAAATACAAAATCACAATGAATAATGTCCATAATTTTAAAACAAGTATTATTCTCAATCGGTAAGATAATTGAAAAAATTGATCATGACACCCACATTCTTTAAAAAATATATTTTTTTAGAAATATAAACAATATATTCATTAAACATGTCACATCATATTAAACTTTTTAAAAAAATCAAAGGTCGTTATTAACTGTTTGTCGATGTTGCGGGTTATTATTAGTTATTAGTGTAGAACAAGTTTATAGATATCATACATCTCCTTTAAATCCTTATTTTTCACGATAAATAAATATTTTACTAATCAATATAAACTCATCCATTTTAAATAAAAAAACTATATTTCACATTCATAGTACTAATAAAATAAATCAACTTAGTCGCATTGATTTCTTACAAAAATAATCAATCAATTTATAATGATGTATGATTGTTGTATGAAGATGTAGTACTTCTATGAAGATGTACTACTTCTATGAAGTGGATATAAAACTCATCTCATGTGGGATATAAGAAACAAGAGGACATAGCTCATTAGAGACAATAACAATGCTCTACAAAACTCATCCATATGGAGCATAAACTAATATGAAACACATAAAATAAAAATAATATTTGTTTTTAAAAATCGTCTTCATAAAATGATATTTAAAATGGAATATTTCATTCAAATCTATACTAGCAACAATCATTCACAAAACATGTCATAAAACAATAATTTGAATTAGTAAATAAGTTGATTTCATAATCTAATATTCTACTTCATAAAATTCCAAATTAAATAGAGTTAGGGTTTTGGAAAAATATATATTTTTTAAACTAATATTCAAAATATATTTTAAAATTATTTCATAATTTATTAAATAATTCCAAATATAAAGCAAATATCAGTTCTTAAAAAATATAAGCAAATATCGATCACTATATTAAATAGCTATGAATTTCAGATTTTTATAAAATTTTGTATACTTGATCATTAATATATTATATCAATGATCAATGTTGGGATCCTTGAAATTGATCATTTATATTGAGTTATTAAAGAGAGTAACTTTTCACAGAGTTACTCCTATAATCAATAGATCTTTACCCATTTATATAAAGAAAAACAACTAAATACTCAAGGAAAATATGAATCGAAAAAAGAAAGGAAAATAAATCGTACAACTACCACTAAATAACCAGCACCCACAAGCTGAAACACAAAATAAACCTGGGCGGGGCAAGTCCCCAATCCTAAAAACACCAACGAGAAACAAAAGAAGAAACCACAGGGACGGACAAGAAGAACTAAAACATCGACGAGTCAAGCAAAATCCTAACTCGAGCCTTTGATCAACATAACTTTAGATTTATATAAAATTGTGTACTTGATCATTAATATATTATGTCAATAATTACTGTTCGGATTGGTCAAATTTATCATTTATATTGAGTTATTAAACAGAATAACTCTTGATAGAGTTACTCTGAGAATCAACAAACATTCACCCATATATATATTAACAAAACAAAACAAAAGATTACAAGGAATACAAGAACCACTCAAAGAAAAAATGAAGCGAAAAAAAAAAGGAAAAAGAAATCGTAAAACTCTGACTAAATAACCAACACAAGCCTAAGCTAAAACACAAAAAAATAAAAAAAATAAATAAAACACCTAGGTGAGAAAAAACCCCAATTTTAAAAACTCCAATGAGAAACAAAAGAAGAAACCACTCGGATGGAAAGCCAAAACTAAAAACACCAACGAGTCAAACAAAATTCTAACATGAACCTTCAATCAACAGAAACTTCTAATTGATTGAAAGTACAAGAATAACATTAGGTCTTACCCAAATCACTTATACCAGGAGAATTTTTTTTTTTGCACTAATTACTCCATTGTTACTGTCTTTCTCAAAATAAAATCATTTTGGGGCGTCCAACCTCAAAACTATTTATAAACTTGCCTCTGCTAATTTATTAAAAAATTTGATAAGTAAATTTGTGTATATTAACATGAGGGAAAAACTTATAATTGTCACGACCCAAAACATAAACACCGTGACTGACGCACAAGTTATATTCCTAACTTGACAAGACTATCAACTAACTTAACAACCAATAAAATTATTCTGAACAACCATTTCAAAAAAATATATATAATTTTTCTCAAAATTTTGACAAAGTATCATCTATAACTTCAACATTCCTAAATTTATAAAATTTCAGTATATAGTATTAACTCAGTCAATTCATATTTCAAAGAGCATAATCTAATTGTTTAATACATTTTTCAAAAAGACTATTTAAACTTCAATAGCTACAAAAAACATTACGACTCAACAAACTTTACTAAAAAAGATTCTCGATCAAAGAGCTCTACCAAAACAAATATGATTGAGACTTGAATCTACTAACAGCTTGCTACTCAAATGCCTGTGAATCTGAAAAAATAAACCACATGAAGGGGTAATTCACAAAGACTTAGAGAGGAGACAACAACCACCATCAACTAAAAGGGAAACACAAAAAGGACACGAATAATTAATTTACAATCTTGTGACAATCATGTTAAACAATATTACTTAATTCTAGATAATTCTTAAATAAAATACACACATAAAATCATTAAATTGATATTTTAGCCGTTCATATAGAAATATTAAAAATCCAATTAATAACAAAGCGAAATCAAAATAAACAACCTTATAGTCATCATAGAAAATCAAACAAGTAAAAACACAAATTCTTGAGAACCAATAGGCGGCTTCATCTCATTGATAGCCCATTCCTCCTAAGGATGGCCTTTCCCTTACGGGTGGCTCCATGTAACGAATAGCCCTCTCCTCTCAATCCCACAACACATCATCACATATCAATCAGGGAGCCTACATCTTGTTGATATTTATGTCCTCCTACGGATGACGTTTCTCATAGGAGCGACCCTATCTAACGAGTAACACTCCCTAATCAAAAGGAGGTAACTAGGTGCATCTACTGTCATTAACGATTTCACAATTATTAGAACTATTTCCGCAATACATATTTAAATTTTTTATAACTCATAAATAAATCAAACTACAAATATATATATATATATATCACATAACAAAGACCATGAGAAAATTAAGGATGAAATGGAGAAAAAAATAAACAAAGGTTGTGTTCCCCAATTTATTTAATAAATACTTTAATGTAGAAAACAAATTAAATAATAATTATAGTATTATAAAAATATATAACGATGATCATCGTCTCCAATAAGATTTTTACCCAAAACTACATTTTTCTAAATATTCATATTACATTAGAATTGTGTATTTACCTTAAAAAGTCTTAATAAATAACTCTCAAGAGATAGATACCCTTCTCATTCATTGAAGCCCAAACCCTAACCTCAAAATCCTAACCAAGAGAATTTCTAGGAGTATGAAAATTATGATCTTCGGGATGTTAAATTCCTTCTAAGGGATGAGGGTTTAAGTATTCTAGAGTGAGAAGAAGCAAGGAGAAAGAAAGAAGAAAAAAAAAACAAAAATAACATTTAGAGAATTTTCCATATAATTGTTTATCTCTTAAGATTTGAAAAACCAACCTCAAATGTCGCTCATTTTCTTCTTTACTCTTGGAATAAACAAGGATATCATCAATAAACCCAATCACAAATTGATCCAAGAATGGTTTGAAAACGCAATTCATCAAATCTATAAAAGTTGTTGGGGCATTAGTAAGCCCAAATGATATAACTAGGAATTCAAAATATCCATAACGCCTGCGGAAAGTGTTCTTCGTTATGTCATCCCTCTTAATCTTCAACTGGTGATACCCCGACTGCAAATCAATCTTTGAAAAACATTGAGCTCATTGAAGTTAGTCAAACAACTCATCAATGTGGGGTAACAAGTATTTTTTTTCTTTACAGGTAATTTATTCATCTGTCTATAGTCTACACATAATCGCATGGATCAGTCTTTCTTCTTTACAAATAAGACTGGTGCTCCCCAATAAGAAGAACTTGGGTGAATAAAACCCTTATCAAGAAGATCTTGAAGTTGCTCCCTTAACTCCTTAAGTTTTGCTAGGGCCATAAGATATGGAGGTATGGGTATAGGATGAGTGTTTGGAACTAAATCTATAGAGAACTCAATCTCCCTATCAGGTGCCAAATCAGGAAGTTCTTCAGGAAAAACATATGGAATTTTACATGCAATTGGATTATTTTTGAATTTCTCCTCAACCATTTGTCTATCACTTACCAAGGCTAAATACTCTTGACAACATTTTCTCATTAACTTGCTAGCTCTCAAGGATGAGATTGGGTTATGTGGTACCAACAACGTTCTCCTTGAAACGAGAAGACTGATTTCCCCGGTATCTCAAATTTCACCACTTTGTTATGACAATCCAAAGTGGCATGATGAAAAACAAACCAATCCATACCCAAAATCACATCAAAATCTATCAATCAATAACTACTAAATCTACAAGCAACATCTTATCCTCAATAGCTATATCAAAAACGATATACAAACTTAGCAAGCAAATTTTCTCCAACAGGTGTAGCCACAACTAAAGCATCTTCTAGAAAAATGAACATTTACTACAACTAAAGCATTTAGAAAGTATACTAGCAACTACTGCATTGGATATGTGAGCATCCTAACGATTCAAAGCAAACACTCGAGTCTGACCTCTTAATGTTGGTATCTGACCTCTACCACCAAATCCTCTACCTCCTTTGTAAGACCCTTAATTTTAAATTCTAAATTATACAATTTTAGGGTATTTTGTGTGGAATTTCTTAGGCTGTTAGCCCAGTTTTTGATATTGAGTGAGTTAAATGCCAATAATATATTTTTGGAAATTGGATTAAAATTCTTTGTCGGAGAATAATTTAATTACGATACAAAGAATTTAATACCAGACAATTTTGTTAAAAATATCTCGGGTTGCTGAAAATTGTACTTGTCAATTGAGTTGCGACAAGAGTAGATATTTTTATTAAATTGGATTAAGATGGGAATGAAGTGATGGGTGTAAGAGTTGTTAGATATTTGTTGGTTTGGTTTTAATTATAATATATTAATATATAAATATATATGTATATATTGTAAGTAATATATATATATACATATACATATATATATACATATACATATATATATATATATATATGGTTGGATAGGAGGAAAGAAAAAAGAAAGGAAAAAGGAAAAAGGAAAGAAAAGGAAACAAGAAAGAAAACACGTCCGTCTTCTTCCACCCCCTGCATCGCGAAGCTTTCTTCTTCTTCCTTCTTCCATTTTCATTTTCGTTGCTTTGTTTTGCTTCAAAAGAGAAACACGTGACTTGGGGTAAGAAGACAAGGATTTCTAAGCTTCTTCCTTCTTCTCGGATTTCAAAACCGTCAAACACAAACCTCCATGTTTCATCTAGATCTAAGCTTCGTTTCGCGAAGAGATAGAAGGAAAAGTTGCTCACTACCATGCTACAGTGCTAGGGAACCAACTTTGGCAGCGACGTTGCGAGCGGAGATTTTACCAAATTTACTCGCGGTACCGTAATCGCACGTTAAAGCTAATGTGAAGGTAAGGGCTCCTGCCAAACTTTTAGTTTGCATTTCGGGACTTATATGTGGTTGTGTGAAAAAGAATTTTGTTAGGGTTAAAGTGTTGATTTGGGGAAAATTAATCTAAGGCTTTATGGGTAAAATCTTAGAGTTAGGTTTTGGCGATATTGATGGATGTTTCGTGGAAAATGAATTTAACTCATTTGTGTATGGTTCGGAGTAAATGAAATTTAATGTGTTTGAATGTTATGTGGTGTTGATTGTCTTCATCGTATTTGATGTATTCATAATTGATACTTGTGAAATTTGATATGTGTTTGTTGGATTTTGTGGAGAAATGAATTGATGTGTTTTGGTGTAAGTTGTGTATTGGATCTGATAATAGGTTTGAGTTTGTTCTGTGTGGAATTTGAAAATCATTAGAGTTAAACGAGTATTAAGAATGGGGAATCTCTTAATGTCTTGTTTACTTAATGTGTGTTTGTGAAAATCGTTTAAGTTAAATGAGCATTAAGAATGGGGAATCTCTTAATGTCTTGTTTAATTAATGTGTGTTTTGTGAAAATCATTTCAGTTAAATGAGTATTAGGAATGGGGAATTTCTTAATGTCTTGTATACTTAATGTGTGTTTTGTGAAAATTGTTTAAGTTAAATGAGTATTAAGAATGGGGTATCTCTTAATGTCTTGTTTACTTAATGTGTGTTTTGTGAAACTCGTTTAAGTTAAATGAGTATTAAGAATGGGGAATCTTTTAATGTCTTGTTTACTTAATGTGTGTTTGTGAAAATCGTTTAAGTTAAATGAGTATTAAGAATGGGGAATCTCTTAATGTCTTGTTTACTTAATGTTTGTTGTGAAAGTCATTTAAGTTAAATGAGTATTAAAAATGGGGAATCTTTTAATATCTGCATTTGCTTAACGATTATTGTGGATGGAGTCAGTGTATGCTCATGCATTTCATTTTGGTAAATTATGCTGACCCGTGATGGGTGGCACCTCGGTAAACAGTACTGACCCATGATAGGTGGTACGTTTACGATTTACATTTTTGGTAAATTGTGTTGATCCGTGATAGGTGGCACTTCGGTAAACAGTACTATGGCTTGTGATAGGCGGTACGTTTATGATTTACGCTTTTTCTTTTAGTAAATTGTGCTGACCCGTGATAGGTGGCACCTCGGTAAACAGTACTGACCCGTGATAGGTGGTATGTTTATGATTTACGCTTTTCAGTAAATCGTGCTGACCCGTGATAGGTGGCACCTCGGTAATTGGTACTTTGGCGTACGATAGGCGGTACAATTATGATTTACGGTCCTTTGAGGAGGGTTTTGGTTTGGAATTCCGAGTCCATTCATTTTGGCATATACGCATTGCATTAGGGTGCTTGGCACGCGAGTCGTGTTTTATTCAAGTTTATGATTGTGTAGAAATTGCTAAGTGTTATGTGTTGATATTATGCGTAAGAGTGATTGATTGTAAACTATTTCAAAACTCAAGTTGTCGTGGTGATTGTGTTGAAAATGCTAAGTGTTATGTTTTGGAGTTTTGTGTGAATGTGATTGAGTTAGTTTATGAAGCTTTAGAAAAAAATTCAGGGAAATCGATTCCCAAATTGATTTGGTGAAAAGCCATTCATAAAAATCGATTTGCCAACCGATTTGATGAGTTGCAGGAGTTCAGCCAATTTGAAAAAATCGATTTGGAAATCGATTTGGCCAATACATGAACTCAACCAATTTTACAAAATCGATTTGGCAATTGATTGGCTTTAATACAGGGCTCAGTTATTCACAAAATCGATTTCCTAATCGATTGAATTAAGCCCAGAGTACAAATGTCACTAAAAACCTCCAGGAAATCGATTTCCCAATCGATTCGCTTAGTAGAAATTCTTAATTTGAGTTAGATAATCGATTGCTCAATTGATTTATCAATGTTTTGGTCAATTAAACGAGTATTAAGAATGGAGAATCTCTTAATGTCTTGTTTACTTAATGTGTGTTTGTGAAAATCGTTTAAGTTAAATGAGCATTAAGAATGGGGAATCTCTTAATGTCTTGTTTACATAATGTGTGTTTTGTGAAAATAGTTTAAGTTAAATGAGTATTAAGAATGGGGAATCTCTTAATGTCTTGTTTACTTAATGTGTGTTTTATGAAAATTGTTTAAGTTAAATGAGTATTAAGAATGGGGAATCTCTTAATGTCTTGTTTACTTAATGTGTGTTTTGTGAAAATTGTTTAAGTTAAATGAGTATTAAGAATGGGGAATCTCTTAATGTCTTGTTTACTTAATGTGTGTTTTGTGAAAATCGTTTAAGTTAAATGAGTAATAAGAATGGGGAATCTCGTAATGTCTTGTTTACTTAATGTGTGTTTGTGAAAATTGTTTAAGTTAAATGAGTATTAAGAATGGAGAATCTCTTAAAGTCTTGTTTACTTAATGTTTGTGTTAGTTATGTATTACTTGATGGATTGAGAACATATTTTGATTTCATTTTTATTTGGCATGTATTTTATGAACTTTTAGTATATGGAAAACCCCTTTAAGGTGCATGCTAAGTTGAAAGGGTATTTTGTGCATTTAAAAACTTAAATGTTATGTGTTAACTGTTAATTTCGGTTGGTGACTTTTTACAACTATTGTGGAAATCTGGGCTTCGCCCTCAGATGAGAGCCAGGACAATCCTACCGGTTTGTACCCTACGGATGGGAATGTAGATGGGAACGCTTGATTGGAGCTATGTTAGGAGGATCTTACGGGGCACGTGGAGATCACTCTGGGTGTATAGTTTTTTGGTAGAATGATCAAATTAGGTTGACATAGAGGGAACATATGTCTTTATTTTGGATTGCGTTTACTTTAAATTGGAAAATTGTATCTTTACTAATATTTTTAGCATGACATCTTATGTTAACGGATTCCATGTAACACTGACTGTTGTGTAAATCTTTTGGATTCATATTTCGAGAAACTTTTCCGCTGCTTGTTAATTATAATGACTTAATTATTTATCCAAAGGTGTTTTCCTTATTTACTTATTTGTTTTATGAATTTGTTTTGAAAAAAAAAAGTACACCCTCGCGTTGAAAATTGGGGTGTTACATTGTCGTATCAGAGCTTTAGTTTGGTTTTCTTTGGGGGCTGTGGAGTCTTTGGTGATAGATTGTAGGTCAACCTACAGGTTGAGTCGTTATCTGATCATGCGTCGGGGTAATTGGTCTAAGTTGTCAGATCAGGGGTAGTTATTATGTGTTGATATATTAGAAACTTAGTTTTGGAATTATTCGAAGTGGTGTTAACACTTCTTCTTGATGTTGGTTTTCTTGGAAACACTACCTCCAAGAGGGAACACCGTTGCAAGGATGAACGTTAGTAGGGATGATCAAATGGTTGAAGCTACAAATAACATGGATGTTTTGTTGTTGCACGAACTGCTGCAGAGACTCGACGGGATCTGGAGAAGAGGGAAAGAGGGATTTATGCTATTAAGCCAAGAGGATTGAAAGATTTTCGTTGTTACCATCCTCGAAAGTTCAAGGGTGATGAGAACTCAGGAAAAGAGATAATTAGTGGATTCAAGAAATGAAAAAGATATTCGAGATGACGAATTGTCCAACAGATCTGAAGCAAATCATGACGGCATGGAATTTATAAAATGGTTCCAAGGACACAGAAGCTATGTGTTGGTGTAAACTCGAAGATGATGAGTATGGATGGATTAACATTAGACTAATATGGGATTTCCAGTAAAGATCTAAGTTGAGGACTCTTGTTAAGAAAAGTATTAGATGTTTTCCTGATAGATTTCAGGATGAAACTGGATGAAGTTTGACAACTATCAAGGAGATGTGAACATCATGGAATTGTTGAGAAGATAAGACTTCCATTTGGAATAACATTTGGTGCTTAGGTGTCAATGAAAAAGACTAGTATTGAAGTTAAGGGAGGGTTGCACATTAGGAGTAAATACTCCCTTGGGTAGATAAAATACGCTTTGAGGAACAGTCGATACCTTGAGGGATAAAGTCGAGCATTCGAGTTAGACTAGATTCGCAACTTGGATTATTAAGTATGGATAGGGATATTGGATGAATCTATAGACACATAAGTGTGAATGTTGAGCGATGTTCAGAAAAACATAATGAGTTAAGCCTAGATGTATTGAACTCTATGTTACCATTAAGTGGAATTTGAAGTATCGAGTACGAGAATACTTGAGATTGCAGTAATATAAGTTTGAGAGTCTATAAAAGGATGGAAATTACTAAGAGAACGTTAATATTTTGATAGGTTGGAAGGATTATTTGAGATTTGATTTGGGGCCCTAAGATGGTTGATTTTATTAGTTGATGATTTAATATCCACAAAGTTGGATGGAGGACAAGTAATGCTTAAAACATTCATAATCGAAGGAGTTGAGGCAGGCAAGTGATAAATGATTCATGTTAAGGATGGAAGTGTTTGGTGATTTTGAGGATCAAATTTTAGAATCCTATTAAATGATAGGAAGTGGAAAGGAAGAGATGTAACAGATGATCTATGATTTAGTGGTTGGTCTTGGGAAATCAAGCGTTGAGATTTAAACTGAGTGTTTTAGTGACTAGATGAACAATGAAGGGTATTGGGGTCTTTGAGATATTTTACGGCAAAATTTATGAGGATGAAGTTATAGATAATTATTTCTTAGGAAATGCTTGTGGGGAACGTTTGAGAAATAATTCTTTAGAACATTCGATGGTTATGACGGTTAAAGATTGATGAAAGGAATTATCTCCCCCATAATTCAGACAATGTTATTGGAAGGGTATGTCAATGATACACAAGCACTACTTAAGTGCATGTCATGGAGGTTGCTATTGTGTTCGCCAATCAACAGAGTTAAATGTTTGCTTGGTAGGTAAGAATTGAGCATTAAATTGAAAATGTTAGGTGGAAACTAGCGATGCTTGATTTATTGAAGTCACTATAATGAAGATTTATCAAGGTTCAAGGTAGAAATTTAAGTTTTGTATAAATAGAAAAGTGATGGAGTGAATACAAAGCGTTTGACCTGTCATAATGAAAGGATAGTCATGAAGTTGCAAATGAAGGACACAGCGAAATTGAGAAGTATCAGAACGAATGTTGGCAGTAGATGCAGGAGGATTATTTTTGAGTTTGTGCATAATTGCGAAGTATGTAAGAAATTTTCTAGTGAAGCGTGAATTTGAGGTGTTAGGCATGAGACAAATGTAGAGTATGATATGTGAATTAAATTTAAGTTAGATTTTGTTGGAAATGTGACTCTTGAAATGAAGTACTAAACTGAAAAGAAGGTTATGTGTCGTAAGTAGTATAGTCTTTGGCATGATTTCGAAAATATTTGAGGAAGTTGGGATCCCCAAGCAGATGTGGGGAGAGAATTATTAAAGTTATAATTGGAATAACATACTGATAAGAACACTACGGTTGATGTAATTGTGAGACTAAAGAAAAATCGAGGATTGTGGACAATGGAGAAATTTAGGAGTTCTCGAATGTAGTAATTGTTTTGTGCTCAGTGTGTTGATCTCATACTTGGTGTTTCAGTTTGGTACCAAATGGATGTTTTGTACCAAGTGGATGCAAATGAGGCTATGTGACATAGCTATGGGAAATTGTACTTCGTCGACAGGATCCAAGTTATAGGAAAATAAGGGAAACACAGTGGACGTTGAGAAGATTGTTGACTGCTTGTACATTAGGATAATCTCAGTTGTAAGTCACAAGGAGTGCTATTACAGTTCAGTTAAGATAGTCTAAGCCACTATCATGGTTGTTGGCTATTTATTGACAAATTGAGGGACTGATCATCCTTAATCTCTTGTTGATAGTAGACAAAATCATGTGGAATGGAATGGACGAGCCTTACCGATTATGGATGTGTGCAGAGTTATTAAGCACCATACGAAAAGGGTTAGTCAACACTTTCTTCAAGTAGGCCAGGTGAAACAAGTTATGACTTGTATGTCGAATTTGAGTACAATACTAGTATGGATTGCTACTGGTACCTTATGTTTCGAGGACGAAACTAATTTTAGGGGGGTAGTAATTTAAGACCCTTAATTTTAAATCCAAAATTATACAATTTTATGGTATTTTGTGTGGAATTTCTTAGGCTATTAGCCCAGTTTTTGGTATTGAGTGAGTTAAATGCCAAAAATATATTTTTGGAAATTGAATTAAAATTATTTGTCGGAGAATAATTTAATTACGTTACAAAGAATTTAATACCAGACAATTTTGTTAAAAATGTCTCGGGTTGCTGAAAATTGTACCTGTCAATAGAGTTGCGACGAGAGTAGATATTTTTATTAAATTGGATTAAGATGGGAATGAAGTGATGGGTGTAAGAGTTGTTAGATATTAGTTGGTTTGGTTTTAATTATAATATATTAATATATATGTATATATTGTAAGTAATATATATATATATATATATATATATGGTTGGAGGGAAATAGGAGGAAAGGAAAAAGAAAGGAAAATGAAAAAGAAAGGTAAAAGGTAAAAGGAAAGAAAAGGAAACAAGAAAGAAAACACGTCCGTCTTCTTCCACCCCCTGCCTCACGAAGCTTTCTTCTTCGTCCTTCTTCCATTTTCATTTTCGTTGCTTTGTTTTGCTTCAAAAGAGAAACCCATGGCTTGGGGTGAGAAGACAAGGATTTCTCAGCTTCTTCCTTCTACTCAGATTCAAAAACGGTGTTAGGGATTTCAAAACCGTCAAACACAAACCTCCACGTTTCATCTAGATCTAAGGTTCGTTTCGCGAAGAGATAGAAGGGAAAGTTGCTCACTACCACGCTACGGTGCTAGGGAACAAACTTTGGAAGAGACGTTGCGAGCGGAGATTTTACCGGATTTACTCGCAGTACCGTAATCGCACGTTAAAGCTAACGTGAAGGTAAGCGCTCCTTCCAAACTTTTAGTTTGCATTTAGGGACTTATCTGTGGTTGTGTGAAAAATAATTTTGTTAGGGTTAAAGTGTTGATTTGGGAAAAATGAATCTAAGGCTTTATGGGTAAAATCTTAGAGTTAGGTTTTGGCGATATTGATGGATGTTTCGTGGAAAATGAATTTAACTCATTTGTGTATGGTTCTGAGTAAATGAAATTTGATGTGTTTGAATGTTATGTTGTGTTGATTGTGTTCATCGTATTTGATGTATTCATAATTGATGCTTGTGAAATTTGATATGTGTATGTTGGATTTTGTGGAGAAATGAATTGATGTGTTTTGGTGTGAGTTGTGTATTGGATCCGATAATAGGTTTGAGTTTGTTCTGTGTGGAATTTGAAAACCATTAGAGTTAAACGAGTATTAAGAATGGGGAATCTCTTAATGTCTTGTTTACTTAATGTGTGTTTGTGAAAATCGTTTAAGTTAAATGAGCATTAAGAATGGGGAATCTCTTAATGTCTTGTTTACTTAATGTGTGTTTTGTGAAAATCGTTTAAGTCAAATGAGTATTAAGAAAAGGGAATCTCTTAATGTCTTGTTTACTTAATATGTGTTTTGTGAAAATTGTTTAAGTTAAATGAGTATTAAGAATGTGGAATCTCTTAATGTCTTGTTTACTTAATGTGTGTTTTGTTAAAATCGGGGTGTTACATCCTTGTTGAGATGTTCTTGTACCTCTGACATAAGAATTTCCACTTTGTCGCACAAATGCAGAATGAGTCGGAGAAGATGCAAAGGTTGTTGGTGCTAATGCATAACTAGAGGATGGATGTGTTGTGTCTACATGGCAATCCTTCCTGATGTGATCTACTTGGCCACAAATCTGAATAAGTAATCCTTCAATCCTCTGATGAATCTCTTGACATGCATCTCCTCATTTACAGGGTAATGAGCGTGTCTAGAGAGTTGTGTAAAACGAGTACTATACTTTGAAATTGTTATACCCTCAGTTTGCTCCAATCACTTAAACTCATGAGCTAAGCCATCTCTAACACTCTCTGGAAGAAAAGGCGCCATGAACAACTGAGAGAACTCTCTTCATGCTAATGGAGGTGACTCCACTTGTCTGCCACGTGACACTATATCAAACCAATATCAGGCCACACCTATTAGCTGAAATGATGTCAATCCCACCACTCTTACCTCATAACAACTCAATGCTTTCCAAAGCCGCTCTATACTATCAATGAATTTATGTGGGTCCTCAGTCACACTAGACCCAGAAAAATTAGGAGGTTTAAGCTTCACGAAGTCTGGTAAAAATTAGAAGTAGTCTCATGGTAAACTTGTCTAACCTCTTGTTGACCATTGGGATTTTCATGTCTTTAATCACCCTCATGTTGTTGTCCAATGACAACCCCAACAAGTTATTGCACAACCTGTTGTAATCCCTGCAGACCAACAGCAAACACTTCCATGGCTGCATTTCCGCGCCTCCTCCTAGGTACCTTAACATCGGCATCCAAGCCACGTTCGCCAACATTAGCTTTACACCTATTTCGAGCACGAGTTGAAACATGACCTCGTTGGCTAGCGCCTTGGGCTTGGGAAATGGACTCATCCATAATTTCCCTTATAGTAGAATCCCTAGTCTTGGGTGGCATTCTCACCTAATCAAAGATCATTGATAAAAAATTGAACAAGACGACAAGAAAATATGGAAAGATAGTGGTGATTAATTTAAATACAGATTCTGAAAATAGATGAGACTCTCATAGAGTGCTAATAGCCCTTTCAAGTCAGTTGTCCCTGGGTACACTATTTACTAACTAGAATCTATTATCATCCTATGTTTGCAATTATTAGGACCTATGATTGAGCTCTAATACAACCTTTGTCACGGCCCAAAAACTAAACACCATCACCGATACACAAGCTATACTCCTAGTCTAGTAAGCCTACAAGTACTAACTTAACAGTTAACCAGCTAAATCTTCTCAATAACCATTTCAATACATATATATATAATTTTTCTCGAAATTTTGATAGATTATCCTCTATAACTTCAACATTCCCAAAACTATAAAATCCAACTATAAAGGACTACCAAAACAAATATGATTGAGACTTGAATCTACTAACAACTTTCTACTCAGTTGCTTGTGAATCTGAAGAAATAAACAACATGAAGGGGTAAATCAAAAAAGACTTAGTGATGAGAAAACAACCACCATCAACTAGAAGGAAAACACAAAAAGGGCACATATAATTGTCTTACAATTTTGTGGCAATTATGTTATACAATATTACTTAAAAATCTAGATAATTCGCAAATAAAATATACACATATAAAATTATTAAACTTATACTTTAGTCGTTCAGATAGAAATATTAAAAATCCAATTAATAATGCAGCAAAATCAAAATGAACAACCTTAAAGTCATCATAGAAAATCAAACAAGTAAAAATACAAATTCTTGTGAACCAGGAGACGGCTTCATATAACTGATAGCTCTTTCATCCTAAGGATGGCCTTTCCCTTATGGGTGGCTCCATCTAACGAATAGCCCTCTCCTCTCAATATCGTAACGTATCATCACATATCAATTAGGGAGCTTACATCTCATTGATAGTGCTCTCCTACTACGGATGAAATTTCTCATAGGGGCGGCTCCATCTAATGGGCAACTCTCCCTAATCAAAACGAGGTAACTAGGTGCATCTACTGTCGTTAACGATGTCACAATTATAACAACAATTTCCACAACTCATATTTAAAAGTTTTATAACTCATAAATAAATCAAATTGCAAACATATCACATAAAAATGACCATAAAAAAATTAAGGATGAAATCGAGAAAAAAAAAAAAAGGTTGTGTTCCACAATTTTTTTAATAAATATTTTAATATAGAAAACAAATAGAATAATAATTATAGTATTATAAAAATATGTGATGATGATCGTCGTGTACTCACAACTATGAAAAGTTATCGAAGTTTGTTGTCCAATAACTCGTAAAGTAGTAGGAAAGACCTCAATTGACAAATCTGAGTAAAAAAAAAAAATTTCTCAAGACTTTAGAAAAATTATTCTAAAGTGTAGCTAACTCTAGGAAATCGTAAAAATCATTTAAATCTACTCTAAGCAAAAAATAAGATTTTTATCCAAAACTACATTTTTCTAGATATTCATATTAGTAATAGAGTTTGTATTTACCTCAGTATATAAATCTCAAGAGATGGGTACCGTTCTCCTTCCTTAGAGCTCAAACCCTAACTTCAAAATCCTAACCAAGAGAGTTTGTGGGAGTATGAAAAATTATGCTCTTGGAGATGTTAAATTCTTTCTAATTGTTGAGGGTTTAAGTATTATGGAGTGAGAAAAAATAATGAAAAAAAAAGAAGAAAAAACAAAAAAAAACACAAAAAAAGGGAGAGAGATTGTCTTAGCAGAAAGGAAAAAAAGAAAGAGAAGAAGAAGAAAGAAAAATGTGAGGTGGATACGAATGATATAAAAAGAGAGCGGGTGCAGCAGTTATTTATTATTTATTATTATTGTTATTATTAATTATTATTATTATTATTATTATAATCATTTTAAAATGAGACACGCCGGTAAATTTATTATAATACCCAGCACTATTTTGCATTTACTTATATTCCTTTGCATATCTCATACATTATACATAAGGTGAAAAAGTCAATATGAATCAAAAGCATATTTTTTTGTTCGATCAATAAATTTATTTCATTAGTAAAGTTCCGACAACAACATCCACGCAGACATATATCCTTGATATTTTTTAAAGCAATTTGGCAGCTAGGTTTTCTATCTGTTTATTTTATAAAGAATATTTTAGATAAATTGGTTTTTATATAAGTTATAAATTTATTAAAAAGAAAAAGTAAACAAAAAGAATAGTTTAGATTAATTGAATTATAGAGATTCATCATAATTAAGATAAGCCTTACCGTTTGAAGAGCATTAATTTAAGTTCTTCTATATATACATCTAAATAATTTATAATCCAGAATGAATTGATTCATGCAATGAAAAGTTTTATATAGTTTAAAATGAATTAGATTTTAAAAGTAAATTCAAATTACGAGTTGTTTAATATTTGTCTAATGAATTATATTCTATTTTATAAATTTTTTCTAATTATTAAAAAAAACTTTCTTACTTTAAACAAAATCTACCATAAATTAAAAATATAAGTCATTTTCAACTTGTTTAATGATTTAAACTTTTATTTTTACTATATTTCAACATCTCACGTCGTTCAAAGACAAAAACGTTTGACATCCAAATTTTTTCAAAAATATATTTTCAATATCAATAAGTACATTTTTATAACTTTATATATATATATATTCAAAATTTCAAACATAAGAGTTAATAAAGATCCTTATTAATAAATTAAAAAAATTAAACATTACTCTCTAAAAATATGTACTTCTCCTGACTGTTGATCAATGTGCTTGATCCAACGGCTAGGAGTACCCTTAGAAGCACTAGTCAAAGTTACACCGTTTTTACTCCCTATGTAAGCAATATCCAAACCCTTTCCAACAGGTAAAAGGATAGATCTAACCACACGTGTGCCTCTTTCAAGAACCATATTCCATTGAAACCAAGAAAGATTTCTTTGCCATACATTTTTACATGCCAAAACTGCCCCTCTTGTACTAACCTTGGCGACTTTAAGAACCCTAGTAAAGTCTCTAAGTCTACAATCCACCACAAGAAAATCCAACCCATCTAAGGTTTTGATCACCGTCTCCGCTTCCCCGGGAACTATCTCCGGTGGCGGCGATACTCCCATATCGGCTAGGGCTTTTGTGTAGTGTAATCCTGACCCTTCATCTGGGGCTATGCATACGTGTCGTGCACCCGTGTTGCGAGCGGCAACTGCTAGGCCGATACTTGCGGCAATTGGGCCACCGTGGGAATAACATTCAACTATGAATTTTGCGTTCCATCCTGCTGCCATGGATGATAGAAGCTCAGCTATTCCGGGTTCCTTGAATTTTTCAAACTGCAAAAAAAACATTATCATAAAAAAAGTAAACAATTTTTTTATTAAAATTATATTAGATTCGATATAATAACAACAAAGTTTTTAATTTTAATTACGTACGTATTTGTCACAAACAGATTGTGATTATGATTTATTCTTGATATTAAAAATATTAGTTACAATTGTTCTTGATATTTATTAGATATGATTGCGTATAATTAAGAATGCTAATTAATAAATTAAAATTTGGAAACAAAAAATTATGCAGAAATTGAAAAGGGAAATAAAAAGAAGTGAAAAAAGAAATAATTAAAGAAAGAAAAGTATGTAGACATGCGTGATTGAAGGGACGTTTACTTTCAACAAAATTTTGAAAACGATTATTAGTATGTAATTTTTTTTTCAATTAAAATAATTCATATGATGCTCATATAAAAAATAAATCATATGATACTGAAATTCATACTATTAAATTTTTTGATATATTTTATATAATAATATATTTGAAAAATTATAAAAAAAAATTGAAAAGGGGAAAACCAAAAATGGAAAAAATGAACATGACAAAGAAATTAAAACGAAAAGAAATAAAAAAAAATATTATATATGAATATTTGATTGATTGATGTAATTTATTGGAAATGATTATCAGTACGAGAGTAAAAAGGAAGAAAATAAACGAAAGATTCCTGATTGGTTATTTTTCACCCATCCTTCCATGATCTCTATAAAACAAGGAAGTAAAAGTTCGACTGTTCAACGTGTTATTTTTGTGTTTCGTTAACCATTGTACAGTACTAAACAGAGTTTCTGCTAATTTATTTGATGTTGAGTTTGAAAAGTATATACTTACGGATTTAACGGTATCTATGTAAGACTTTAATGCAATTTCTGGAGACCAAACGAGCTTCATGGTGTATTTTGTGTATTTCGATCACTTTCTTGTGTTTTCTTTCACTTTCTTTGATATTTTAAGTATTATAAGAACGAAGATGAAGGTACACACGTTGACGTACGGTGGAAAAGGTTAGTTGAGTAAACAACTTGGTGTTGGATATAATTGAATATCAATTGTGTGATATATATGATCACACATAGAGAGATAGAAGAGTTGACATTAATTGCAAGTTGAAATTTTAGAAATTAAAGAACAAAGAAATTGGATTAATATTGTAATTAACAGTACAGCTAGTAATAGCTGGTAATATTAAAGATCCACGATGTCATTATGCAATCCAAATCATGTCTATCCGTTTAATCAATTATTTCTTAATTTTAGTAAAAAAAATTGTTTACTTATTTGTCAACAAAAAATTTGTTTTTATGGTGTTTGTTTATCAAAGTTGAATGGTTTAATTAAGCCACAAATTGGTTTCATCAGTGCATCTGTGGTTGAGTTTGCTAGAAGGCTTTTTTGAACAAAAATATTTCTCAACAACTATTGTTATCTCAGCAAATCCCAACTAAAATCTCACTCATACAAAAACTTTGGATCCATAATATGACTCAGTCTAAAATAAGTCCTCGAGACATTAATTACCTCCCAATTTAGCCTACACTTCTAATCCCTTTAGAGTATGTTTTCCTCACCAAAACAATTTGACAATAACTAATTGAAAAAAATCAAATGCATGGATGTATTATATACTAAAACGACAATAACTAACTGGACAAAGATGAAAGATAAGTATGCATGGATGATTTGCCTCTATGTATCAAATGAAGTGATGTATTATATAATTGCACAATCATTATTACCAATGAGATCCGTCTTGTGACTACACCTTTTGAAAAAATTTTGATACAAAAATCCAACACCACAATCCAATCCCATTCCACCTGTTGAGGCAAAAACCTTTTAAAGATATCTTTTAATGACAACAAAACTTATGAAATAAATGATTAAGTTTTATGAATAGTGATCTTTGCACTTGAGTTTTATTTAAGGATCATGAATTGCAAAAGTGAACAAGAAAGAAGTCATTCACATCATCGATCAAAGTGCATAAATATATACTCAATAATTAAAGCATCTCAAAAAGAATATATATCATATATCCATCATTCAAGAGAATGATTATTAAATCTTCAAAATAGCATCTTCATGAAAAAGGTGATCAAATACATTCATACAACAATCAATGATCACACCATGTTATAAATCAAAGAAAATCATGGCTTAACTCAATCTAAAAAATGAAAATCACTCTACTTTATGAAAAACGAAATTTTGGAAAAACAAAGACTGTTCTAGTTTATTACAAACATATTTTCTAGAAAACGAATATCAATATGGCTTATTAAAAACAACAGTCTGAAAAACAAAGATCATTTTGGTTTATTTAAAATAGAATTCTGAAAAAACAAAGATCATTCTGGTTTATTAAAATACAATAGTTTGAAAACCGAAGATCATTCTTGTTTATTAAAAACATAATTATAGGAAACGAAGACCATTTTGGTTTATTAAAAATAGAAGTCTGAAAAAATGAAGATCATTATGGTTTATTAAAAACAAAAGTTTGGAAAAACAAATATCATTTTGGATATTTCATTTATGGGCATAAACAAAATGAATCATTTTCCATAGTTCAGACCTTAAGATAAACACATGTCAGTACTGAAGTAGCGATGCCAATTTATAAGGAAGATGGTTTTAATTGTAAATTCACCTATTAAAAATTTCCTTTGAAAAACTTAAGAAAATAACTCAAGATTGATCTTCGTTGTGAAAACAGTAAACGAAGAACGTTCTTGGTTCTAGAACACATAAAACATATAACATTCTTGGTTAGTTTAAATCAACAACTTAGCTTATCTATTTAACTTGATAATCAAAAGGACTGAAAGTAAATAGAGATAAGGGAAAAGATATCACACAATGATATATCCTGGTTCACCTAACTCGGACTACGTCTAGTCCTCACAATTGTGAGATTTTCCACTAAGCATTCAAACGGGGAACATTCTTGATTTAACAATATTCTTGGTTTTACACAGTTTTGTTCATATTAACATTGATTTGTTATAGCAATTCCTTTCCACCTATAAAGGGATTCAACCAGGTCACCTATTTATCTTTAGAGAAGATTTTACAATTCACCTTTTAACCATAAAAGGATTTTCTACCAATTACTCAAACTATAAACAACCCCTAGAGTCTTGAGTTTACATAATAATGATTTAAAGTGAATGGTAGAATTTGAGTATGCTCAACTCGTGTTTAAGAAGAGGTTTCTGATAAATGCGTTCAATGAAATGATTTTGATATTTGAGGAAAACAACATAACTGAATCTTTTATTTGCGATTGAGAAGCTTTCAAGTATATAAGTGTATGTAAGTAATGGATTTTCTTAGCACTTAAAGTTCTGATTTTTCATTGAGCTTGGGGTTCCTTTTATAGACTTCAAGGGGGTTGATGACAGCTATTATGACCATTGCAAAGGTGCCCAACTGTCATGTGTGGGATTTGAATAAAGATCAGACTTTTTGAACCATGAATGTTCTTGACTTGAACATTCTATGTTTTTGCTTTTCTTATAATAATGTTTGATCTGTAGCTTCTCATTCTTGATTGTAATGATCCTTTTTTTATGCACACAAATATCTCAGAGATGTGCTTAATGTATTTAGATCAAGACTGTCTTTTGATTCGTGCAAAATGTAACACCCCGATTTTTAAAAGCGAGAGTGTATTTTTTTTTTCAAAACAAATTCATAAAACAAAGAAATAATTAAGGAAATACCTTTTGATAAATATTTAAGTCATAACACAACGACAATTAAGTCGACATAATTTACAAGTAGCGAAATAGTTTTTGATATACGAATTCAAATTATTTACACATCAAAAAGTGGTACATGGGACCCATCGAAAATAAAATGTCATGCTGACAATATTGGTATAGGTACAGTCTTCCAATTTAAAATACATACAATCCAAAAGAATGACCACTAGTCCCTATATGTCAACCTAATCTGATCATTCTACAAAAAAACTATAAATCCTGAGTGATCTTCACGCGCCCCGCAAGATCCTCCTAGCGTAGCTCCAGTCAGGTGTTTCCAACTACATTCCCATCCACAGGGTACGAACCGGTAGGATGGTCCTGGTTCTCATCTGAGGGCAAAGCCCAGAATTCCACAATAGTGTAAAGGGTCACCAACCGAAATTAACAATTAACACACAACATTTAAGTTTTTAAATGCACAAAATAACCTTTCAACTTAGCATGCACCTTAAAAGGGTTTCCATATGCTAAACATTCGTAAAATACTTGCCAAGTAAAAATGAAATCAAAAATAAGGTTTTAATCATTCAAGTAATAAATCAACTCACCAGTCAATTGATGAATCAATTGGGCAATCGATTGTCTGACTCAGAATAAAAGTTTGTACTAAGTAAATCGACTGGGAAATCGATTTCTTAAAGGTTTATAGTGAAACCTGTATTCTGGGTTTAAATCAATCGATTGGACAATCGATTTGCACATCCATTGAGAAATCGATTTTGGGATTCATAGAACAAAGATTTTGCTGATTTAATCGGTTGGGAAATCGATTTTGTGATTCATAGAATAAAGATTTTGCTGATTTAATCGATTGGGAAATCGATTCTGTAATTCACAGAACAAAGATTTTGCTGATTTAATCGATTGGGAAATCGATTTTGTAATTCATAGAATAATGGTTTTGCTGATTTAATCGATTGGGAAATCGATTTTGTAATTCACAGAACAAAGGTTTTGCTGATTTAATCGATTGGGAAATCAATTATGTAATTCACAGAACAAAGGTTTTGCTGATTTAATCGATTGGGAATTGATTTTTTAAATGGTTTTATAAGACCTGTGTCTTGTGATTAAGTAAATCGATTGAACAATCGATTGAAATAAATAGCTGAGCCACTGTAACAAGTCAAATCGATTGGCAAATCGATTTTAACTAAACAACTGAGCTACTCTAATAAGCCAAATCGATTAGTTCAATATATTTTCAAGATTCTGTTGGACATAAGTACCCCTGATTATGTTTTTGACATAATTAACAAACATACAATATCTTTTGAGTAAGTTAACTGTTTGAACCAAGTTAAATTTCAGGAAGAAACAAAGCAAACACTAAACATTTGGACACAAGCTTGGAACACAAGGAATCAAGCAAGAAGTGGAAAATGTGCAGGACAAAGTCGCAAATCTGCTTAAGTTTCATTAGTGGTTGTATTAATTAGTTATTAGACTTGTCAAATATGATTTCATACATAAGCATTTGCCAAGTTAAAATGTGATTTTAAATTGAACTAAGTAACCAAATCGATTGTCTAATCAATTGATACATCCATTGGGCAATCAATTGAGTGACTCAGAAGTAAAGTTATCACTAACCAAATCGATTGATAAATCGATTCCTTAAAGGACCTTAGTGAAACCTGAACTCTGGGTGTAACTCAATCGATTGGACAATCGATTCATGCATCAATTGAGAAATCGATTTTGAGAGTTATAGGGGCAAGCTAAAAATCGATTGGCAAATCGATTTCGCGTATTTCTTTGCATCAGACTTGACCTCTGTAATGCACCAATCGATTGGACAATCGATTGCGACATCAATTGATTAATCGTTTGAGAAAGTCACAAAGACAACCATTTAATAAGCCAAATCAATTGGCAAATCGATTGGGTAAAAGCTTTTTATAAGTCTGAACCTCTATGATCAATCAAATCGATTAAGACATCAATTGATTTTTGTTTCTTGACTTACAAGATATATACTAATCGATTGGCAAATCGATTGGAATTTTAAAATGTTTAATCATATATCAGAAACCAAGTTCCTAGTCGATTGGCAAATCAATGGTTTCTAAATAGCTAAGTCACCGTAACAATTCAAATCGATTGGTAAATCAATTGGAATAAAACAGATGAATTACTATGACAAAGCAAATCGATTGACGAATCGATAAGTGCAAAAATACTGGAGTCACTATAATCAGTTCAATCGATTGACAAATCGATTGGAGTAATTGTTTTAAGTTACATACCAAATGCCAAATCGATTATGATTGAATATCAGTCGACTGTGTAATCGATTGTTTGAACAAAATATTCCAAATCGATTACTCAATCGATGCTGATATGAACTTTTCTCAGTTTTCTGATTGGCCAATTGATTCATTCATATATTTTCAAGATTCAAGAAAATCAAGAAACACGATAATCGATTGGGAAATCGATTGGACTGTTTCAAAGCTTTATAAAATTGATTGGTAAATCGATTTGACTGTGTTTTTCTGAAACATATATAAGACGACTCAAATAGTTTTTTCCTCAGAACTAAGAACTTGAAATAAAATATTTGAGAAAAACCTTTGAAAACCTTTGTACTACTTTGAATACAGTTTTTCATAACCCAAAGATTCTGAAAATGTACTTTGAGAAAAAGGCTTGAAATCACATTAAACACTATCTTGGCAAATACTCATTGTGTGCATTTCATAGATTGATTGAGTCGCATTTACTGTTGATCATTGATCTTGTGTAATCTCTGTAAACTATGTTTTGTAAAGAAAGTCTTGTAAAAATTCAGTATTGAAACTGGTAACTATCTTCTTGGTTGAGAGGGCTCTTCAAGAAGAAGTTTCACTGTGATCTTTGGAGAGTCTGCTGAGTGACTTGAGGAATACATTGGTGAGCGAGGTAAGCTCTTCAAACAATCCATCTTATAATAAACTGCATGATGCATTCAATGAGTAACATGATGATTATGTGAATGTTTTAAAACAATTGATTAGCACTAGGAAATTGCTTGAGAAACAATGTCTGATGTGTGATGAAATCAAAAATAATCATAATGAGATTGAGGATTTGAATGAGCATTTGAAAACTGAATTACATGATAAATCTGCTAGGTGCATTGAACTTGAAAGAACTGTTGCATCTTTGAAATCTGATGTAGTTAAATTTACTGGTAGTAAAAATCAACTGAATGTTCTTCTTAGTAGTCAAAGAAATGTGCATGTTAAATCTGGACTTGGGTATAAGCAAAATAGGAATGCTAAGAATAATCTGAAATTTGTTAGATCCAAACATACCCATGACTTCTTCACTAAACAAAATCTGAATCCATCCTCTATTGCTACATGTCACTTTTGCTGTAATAAGGGGCATATGATCTTCAATTGCAAACTAAAAAGACTTGCCAACAAAGGTTGGAAGCAGATTTGGAAAGTGAAGAAATCTGGATTTGAAACTAACCCCCCAGGACCCAATTTAAATTGGGTACCTAAATCCAAACTCTAATTCCATTTTGCAGGTATGCTTGGCATCCAGGACTCACTTATGGTATTTAGATAGTGGGTGCTCCAAGCATATGAAAGGAGACAAATCCAAGTTTTTGTTTCTAAGCTTAAAGGATGGTGGCTATGTCAAATATGGTGATAATAATAAAGGTAAGATTTGTGGTATTGGAGATATAAGCAGTGAGACAGCTGCAGTAATCAAAGATGTCTTATACGTAAAAGGACTTAAACATAACTTGTTGAGTATATGCCAGTTATGTGACAAAGGATTTCAGGTACACTTTACTTCTCAATCTTGCATAGTTGAGCATAAGGAGGATAAAGGTATGAAACTGGTAGGTGATAGAATTAATAACATTTATATGCTGAACTTTATAACTTTGCATGATAGTTCTATCTGTTGTTTGTTGTCCAACACAAAGGAGAACTGGTTGTGGCACAAAAGGGTTGCTCATATTCATATAGATCACTTGAATAAGCTAGTTAGTAAGCAGCTAGTTATAGGACTCCCAAATAGGAAGTTTACTAAGGATAGGTTGTGTGACTCCTGTGAGAGAAGCAAACTTGTTAAGTCATCTTTTCCCCCAATAGATTCAGTTAAAACCACTAAGGTTTTACAGTTGATACACAAGGACCTTTTTGGTCCTTCCCAAGTGAAGAGTTTTGGAGGTAACCTTTATGGTTATGTGTTGATAGATGACTATTCTAGGTTCACTTGGACTTATTTTCTGACTCACAAGAGTGAGGCATTCTCCATTTTCAAAACTTTTGCTACTTAAGTACAAAATGAGAATAACCAGAAAATTGTCTCAATCAAAAGTGATCATGGAGGTGAATTTCAAAATGATTCTTTTAAAACCTATTGTGAATAGAATGACATTCAACATTTATACTTAGCCCCTAAAACTCCTCAACAAAATGGGGTTATTGAAAGGAAAAATAGGTCTTTGGAAGAGTTAGCTAGAACTATGATCAAAGACTCAAACCTTCCTAAGTATTTCTGGGCTGATGCTATCAACACTGCCACACATGTAGTCAATAGAGTTCTGATTAGGCCAATACTTAGAAAAACTCCCTATGAGTTATACAAGGGTAGGAAACCAAATATCTCATACTTTAGAGTCTCTGGATGCAAATTCTTTGTTTTAAACAAAGGCAAAGAACATCTATGAAAGTTTGACCCTAAGGCTGATGAGGGTATTTTTCTAGGTTATTCCCAAACTAGTAAGGCCTATAGGATCTACAACAAAAGAACAAAAACCATAGAGGAGTCAGTTCATGTAAAATTTGATGAACTATTTTCTGAAAATTTGAACAACACTCCTTCTATAGTTGATGCTTCTTTGGATGAAGTTGTAGAATCTAAAACATTAGAACCTACTGAACCTAAACCTCCAACTAACTTTGGCTGTGTTGAACCTATTAGAGAAGATGACCTACCTAGGGAATGGAAGTTCAACAGAAACCATCCTATAGATAATATTATAGGAGACATCTCAAAAGGAGTTGCAACTAGGAAGAACCTTAGACAATTCTGTAACTATACAGCCTTTGTTTCCCAAATAGAACCCAAAAACATAAAGTAAGCTCTATTAGATAATGAGTGGATCATTGCTATGCAAGAGGAGCTAAATCAGTTTGAGAGAAACAAAGTGTGGATCCTAGTTCCCAAACCAACTGACAAACACATCATAGGAACAAGATGAGTGTTTAGGAACAAAATGGATGAAAATGGGGTTATTACTAGGAACAAAGCTAGGCTAGTTGCCAAGGGATATAACCAAGAAGAGGGAATAGACTATGATGAAACCTATGCGCTTGTAACTAGACTAGAAGCCATTAGAATCCTGTTGGCGTATGCTTGTATAATGGACTTTAAACTTTATCAAATGGATGTGAAAAGTGCCTTTCTTAATGGTATTATCCAAGATGAAGTTTTTGTAAGCCAAACACCTGGTTTTGAGAATCCTGATTTTCCTAATCATGTCTATAAGCTAACAAAGGCCCTCTATGGGTTGAAACAGGCTCCAAGAGCTTTGTATGAGAAGCTCAACACTTTCCTCATTCAACAAAATTTTTTAAGAGGAAATGTTGACAAGAGACTTTTCAAAAAGACAAATGGAAATGACATATTGCTGGTCCAAGTTTATGTTGATGACATAATCTTTGGATCAACTAACAATAAACTGTGCAAAGATATTGAAAACTTAATGAAAGGGAAATTTGAAATGTCAATGATGGGAGAGCTATCCTATTTCTTGGGATTTCAAATTAACCAAAGCAAGCATGGCATTTTCATTAGTCAAACTAAATACTGTAATGATTTGATAAAGAAATTCAGTTTTGAAAACTTTAAGTCCATTAATACTCCCATGAGCCAAGCATGACACTTAGATAGAGATGAGAAAGGTAAACTTGTAGATGTAACAAGGTTTAGAGGTATGATAGTGTAAGACCCTTAATTTTAAATCCTAAATTATACAATTTTAGGGTATTTTGTGTAGAGTTTCTTAGGCTGTTAGCCCAATTTTTGGTATTTAGTGAGTTAAATGCCAAAAATATATTTTTGGAAATTGGATTAAAATTATTTGTCGAAGAATAATTTATTTACCTTACGAAGAATTTAATACCGAACAATTTTGTTAAAAATATCTCTATTTGCAAGAAAATTTATTTGTCAATTGAGTTGTGACCAGAGTAGATATTTTTATCAAAATAGTTTGAGATGAGAGTGAAGTGATGGATGTGAGAGTTGTTAGATATTTATTAGTTTAGTTTTAATTATAATATATATATATATATATATATGAATATGTATATATATATATATATATTATAAGTAATATATATGTATATAAATAGTATGTAATATATATGTATATATGGAAGCTAAAAAAGGAAAGGCAGAGAACGACGTAAACAAAGGAAACGAGAAATGCATCCTCCCCTTTTGCGCGAACCCTTCCCTTCTCCTTCCTTATCTTGCTTTGGCTTCAAGAAAACCAAGTGTGAGTGAAAGGAAAACATTGCCCTGCTGCTTGACTTCTTCTCTATGTCCTCTTTCTTCTTCTCGGATTCGAATACGGTGTTAGGGATTTCAAAACCGTCAAACACAATCTCCCGCGTTTCATCTAGATCTAAGCTTCGTTTCGCGAAGAGATAGAAGGGAAAGTTGCTCACTACCACGCTACGATGCTAGGGAACCAACTTTGGAAGCGGCGTTGCGAGCGGAAGATTTTACCGAATTTACCCGTGGCACCGTAATCGCACGTTAAAGCTAACGTGAAGGTAAGGGCTCCTTCCAAACTTTTAGTTTGCATTTAGGGACTTATCTGTGGTTGTGTGGAAAAGAATTTGTTAGGGTTAGAGTGTTGATTTGGGGAAAATGAATTTAATGCTTTATGGGTGAAATTCTAATGTGGGGTTTTGGTGATATTGATGGATGTTTCGTGGAAAAATGAATTTAACTCATTTATGTATGATTTTGAGTAAATGAAATTTGTTGGGTTTGAATGTTATGTTGTGTTGATTGTGTTCATCTTATTTGATGTATTCAAAATTAATGCTGGTGAAATTTGATATGTGTATGTTGGATTTTGTGGAGAAATGAATTGATGTGTTTTGGTGTGAATTGTGGGATGGATTTGACAAAATGTTTGAGTTTGTTTTGTGTGGAAATTGAAAACCATTAGAGTTAAACGTGTATTAAGAATGGGGAATCTCTTAATGTCGGCGTTTACTTAATGTTGTCGTGAAAACGACTTTGTGGAGAAATGAATGGTTATGTTTTGGTGTGAATTATGGATTGAATTTGATAATATGTTTGAGCTATTTTGTGTGGAATTTGAAAACCATTAAGTTAAACGAGTATTAAGAATGGGGAATCTCTTAATGTCTTGTTTACTTAATGTGTGTTTGTGAAAATCGTTTAAGTTAACTGGATATTAAGAATGGGGAATCTCTTAATGTCTTGGTTACTTAATGTTGTTTTTGGAAATCGTTTAAGTTAACTGGATATTAAGAATGGGAATCTCTTAATGTCTTGGTTACTTAATGTTGTTTTGAAAACCGCTTAAGTTAAAAGAATAGTACTTTGGCCTGTAATTGGCGGTACATTTACGACTTACGCTTTTTTTTTTAGTAAATCGTGCTGACCCGTGATAGGTGGCACCTCGGTAAACAGTACTGACCCGTGATAGGTGGTACCTTTACGATTTACGTTTTTTTAGTAGATCGTGCTGACCCGTGATAGGTGGCACCTCGGTAATTGGTACTTTGGCCTGCGATAGGCGGTACAATTATGATTTACGGCCCTTCGAGGAGGGTTTTGGTTTGGAATTCCGAGTCCATGCATTTTGGCATATACACATTGCATTAGGGTGCTTGGCACGCCAGTCGTGCTTGATTCGAGTTTATGATTGTGTTGAAATTGGTAAGTGTTATGTGTTGATATTATGCGTAAGAGTGATTGATTGTAAACTATTTAGAAACTCAAGTTGTCGTGGTGATTGTGTTGAAAATGCTAAGTGTTATGTTTCGGAATTGCGTGTAAGTGTGGTTGATTGCAAAACCTTTTCGAAACTTAAATTATCGTGGTGATTTTGTTATAATTGCCAAGTGTGGATGTTTTAGAATTGTTTGTAAGTGTGATTGATTGCAAAACCATTTCAAAACTCAAGATGTCGTAGTGTTTGCGCTATAATTGTTAAGCATGATTGTTTGGATTTGTGTGTAAGTGTTGATTGGTTTCGATACCCTTTAAAGAGCTGAAAAATGCTGAATTTTGCTGTTTTTCTACTACTGTCTGTTGTGTATTCGAATACAAGAAGCTGTATTCAAATACATACATGCAGTTTTGCTACTGACTTGCTGTGTAGTCGAATACAAACATGTTGTTTTGCTACTGACTTGCTGTGTAGTCGAATACAGACTGTTGTATTCGAATACAGACATGCTGTGTTTACTGCTGAATGCTGAAACAGCCTTGGATTCGAATACAGAGATGCTGTATTCGAATACAACAATGCTGTTTTGTTAAAAACTTCAATTTTCAACTTTGTTTATGCATGTTTAGCATATGGAAACCCTTTTAAGGTGCATGCTAAGTGGAAAGGTTATTTGTGCATTTAAAAACTTAAATGTTATGTGTTAACTGTTAATTTCGGTTGGTGACCCTTTACAACTATTGTGGAAATCTGGGCTTTGCCCTTAGATGCGAGACAGGACGATCCTACCGGTTCATACCCTGTGGATGGGGATGTAGATGGGAATGCCTGACTGGAGCTATGTTAGGAGGATCCTACGGGGCGTGTGGAGATTACTCAGGGTGTTTAGTTTTGTTTTGTAGAATGATCAGATTAGGTTGACATAGAGGGAACATATGTCTTTCTCTTGTATTGTGTTTATTTTAAACTGAAAGAATGTACCTATACTAATATTGTCAGCATGACATGTTATTTTCAATAGGAGTACATGTACCACTTTTGATATGTAAATATTTCGGATTCATAATCGAGAAACTTTTCCGCTGCTTGTAAATTATAATGACTTAATTATTTATCCAAAGGTGTTACCTTATTTATTTCTCTGTTTTATTTTAATTTGTTTTGAAAAAAAAAATACACCATCGCTTTCAAAATTGGGGTGTTAACGATAGGATCCTTACTCTATCTTACAGCAAGCAGACCTGACATCATGTTTAGTGTCTGCATGTGTGCTAGATTTCAATCCAATCCAAAAGAGTCTCACCTTAGTGCAGTGAATAGGATATTTAGATATCTCATAGGAACTAGAAACCTAGGATTGTGGTATCCTAAGGGGATCTACCTGTACTTTAGTTGGATTCTCGGATTCTGATTTTGCAGGATGCAAACTAGATAGGAAAAGTATCTCGGGTACTTGTCATTTGCTAGGAAACTCCCTTGCGTCTTGGTATAGCAAGAAACAAACTAGCATTGCATTATCAACTGCAGAGGCTGAGTACATTGCAGCTGGAAGCTGCTATGCACAAATCCTCTAGATGAAACAACACCTCTGCGATTTTGGCGTTGACTTAGGGATAATACCAATCATGTGTGATAATACAAGTGCAATCTGCATTACCAAGAACCCTGTCATGCATTCTAGGACTAAGCACATAGAGATAAGGCATCACTTCATAAGGGACCAATTTGAAAATGGAAACATAAAGCTTGAATATGTCAATACAGCTAATCAATTGGCTGACATATTTACCAAAGCTTTACCCAAAGAAAGCTTCCTTCATATTAGGATGAAACTAGGAATAGTTGATCAGAATGAAATCTGATACAGGTGACAAATCGATTGGAAAATCGATTATCCTGTGGATTAACAGGAAATGTGATTTATGAAATCGATTGCTCAATCGATTGATGATGCATAGTGTCTAATTTGTCAAATTAGACAACACGATTATCGATTGGTTAATCGATTTGCTAAATCCTTGTATCTGTATATGCTACATTATTCCTAAATCCAATCGACTTGGAAATCGATTTCTTCAGCTTAAAGAATCGATTTGGCAATCGATTAGCTCGGTCCCAGACTTCAACAATGAGAAAATCTTCCAAATACAATCCCGAGCAGCGATTGGGAAATCGATTGAAGCATTTTTTGTGGAACCTGCACTCAGTGAATCGATTTGGGAATCAATGCTGAGATTATCAGTTTTCTGAACTGATATGAGAAATTTTCTGAACTGGTATAGCAATCGATTTGGATGAGCGATTCAGTAATTAAACACAATCGATTAGGGAATCGATTTGCAATATTACCGTTGCCAGATTTTTACTAGCCGTTGGAAGGTAATTATGATTCAATCGATTCCACTTCCCCAGCAACGGAAACCCAATCGATTAGGAAATCGATTAACCTATGCAAAAGTTTAAAACAATCGATTAGGAAATCGATTTGAAACAGGAGTATTTAAACCCTGCTAAACCCCTAAATCGATTTCATCTCAGATTTTCCAGATTTTCTCAACAAGTCTCTGCCTTTTCTACCTTGTTTCTTCTCCCAAAACATCTGTGATACATCTCTTTATTCAAAAACTTATCTTTCCTATTATGGCTCGTGTGAAGCAAGTAAACCCAAGAACACCATCTCCATCCATTTCTTCATCGTCAAGTGGGCGAACTCCCTCCCCCCCACCACCTTCTAAACGAGTTCCCATACCTACACATAAGATACTTGCCAAAGACAAAGGCAAAGCAATTGTAGTTGATCAAGGGAAGTTTAAGAAAAGGAAAG